>CAJUYH010009977.1:0-12939 GCA_910591685.1 Galerucella tenella
ATTATCAAAAACATTACAGTTTATGTAACACATTTTTGTTGGTTTCTACCCATAAACCTGAAAGATCGATGATTTTTGTTAGTGTACCTGATAGTGAATGCAAGAGAGACAGTGGAACTCTGAAACATGCAAATGTGAAAGTGGGCGTTGAATTAAAACTTCATCTGTCTATCAACAAGTTGAATTGCACGAAATTTGAAATTTAGGCGTTAAGTTTGGACTTATGAAAAATAAATATAACTTTTTCCATGACTCAATAAATTATTGAAAAGTTAATATGAATTTATTATACCGTCAGTTACGAGGGTTGATCAAAGCGTTCAATTAAAAATGTTACCTCTATGGTTCAAAAAGCCTTTGTTACAATGGACCTTCAGGCTTCCCAAAACCGAATTGCTTTTATACTTTCTATAAACTTTCCTCTAAAAGTAGTTATTAATTACATGCGTCAGTTTTAATTCGTTAATTTCTGAACCTATACAGTTTTTAATATCGTAATATATCCTTTTTATTTGTTAACTGTAAATTTTACGACTATTCTGCATAGTTCGAGCTGCAGATTTTCATTTTAATATACCGCGAATACGAATTATAATGGGTAGGAATTTAATAAAACCGAATACGGAATATTATATAATGGAAGATCATGATACCCAGCTATATCTGTTTGAAGCTTTAATGGTTGGAATTAAAAAAAACTAGTGTGTGTCTATATGTCTATATACCATGATTTTTCTTGTATATATATATTTAAATTATTTGTTAATAAAAAAGGAAAATAAATCTCCACCTGGAACAAAGATCTGCTATAAAACATCAGTCGTTCTTTTTGTAATAAAACTTTTATGAGTTTTATAAAGACACTCATAAATTTCGGTACTTTCACCTTTTACAAGATACATTTTTATAATAATCCACAATATTTTATGTCAATACAGACGTTATCTCTTTTAAGGGTCATATACTAAACGTTATTCAGTTTTATCCCTTTTTTTGTACGCATATGGAATCTAGGACATTTCGTAATGAAGTGAAGCCGGCGAAATGTTTTCCGGAATTACAAAAGCCTAAGACTGGTAAGTTTTCCGGTGCAAAATTGATTTTCTTTCGTAGATACTAATTGCCTTGGTAATTTTTGTAATTAGGAAAATTTTAATTATCCCCATGAAAGAATCTGTATAAAAGACGAAATATGAATGTAGTTACGGAAAGTGTAATTAGGATTTGAATCATTAAGACAAAGTTCATGAAAATTCAATTTTTTTGGTGTGGAATTTTCTTACCAATATTTCGAAAATTTTACCGAGTCATGGACGAGAAATAATTCGACCTCTACTGGTAATACTAGTGAAAATTTCCAGTACAAGTACAAATAAGATTGATCATTTGGATAAATTTGTGTGAAGACTCCGTGGCGCAACGGTAGCGCGTCTGACTCCAGATCAGAAGGTTGCGTGTTCAAATCACGTCGGGGTCAATAATTTTTAATTTTTTTTCAAATTATTGTCTATTCTTATAACAACAAAAATAAACCAGGACTATAAATAATTAATCTATGTGTCTGCGTCTCTAATATTATGATGTTTATGTTGACACGAAATGCTGTAGGCAATAATAAATAGTTGTCAACACCTTAATAAAAAAAACAATAAAAGATCTCTCTCATCCCTTATATTTTGAGCTCAGAGTTTCAACATTCCTACTGGTTTCAGCGAACTGAACACTGAACTCCCAACTCGATTTCACAATAGGAATTCTAAAAATAAAAATCGCAATTTATCTACAACCATTTTAAAGATGTTTCAAATTCCACTCGATTCATCGACATAGGTATAAAAAAACATATTTCGAATCCCCTTTTTCTATTTTTATTGCTTCATCCTTTTGTACGATCTGAAATTTTACGACCGCCCTTGACAAAATACAAAAACCATATTTTTGACACGATTTTCTTTGTTTCCAGTTACAAAGAATAGTCTGAAAGGCTCGGTAACGTGTTAAAGCACTGGATTCTTTTTAAACAAGTTAATATTCAACAATTTTTAACGTTTTTGCGAACAGACTGTTTTTTGCCAATAATCTTTTATTACGGCAATTCCGAAATAGATAACTATGCAGTTCGTTGAAATTGGAGGCTCTTAAGAACGATCAGTCATATAAGATTTTACGGTTATGTTGATGATTAAAACTTGTACAATTTCATTTAACAGTAATATTTATCCTATAAGTATTTCCATTCAAGTGAAAATGTCAAAAAGAAACTGTCACTACCTCAATAGCCTTAAATAAAAAAAGCACGAGAAAACATGCTTGAGGACACTTTTGAATTATAACTAAACAAAAAATGCAGTGAAAATTATCCAATTTAGTCATATTACGAATCCATAATTTGTATAAAAAATGCTTACTCCGCCCATGGTATAGCAGACAATAAAAAAAATTAATTCACACACTCGGAAGCGATAGATAAATCAAAAAATTTTGTTTTTTAGATAAGCGTTATAACAACGAAATATTACAGACATAAATAAAAACACAAAAGTGGCGATTCGGTGTAACAATATGCATTCAGACGAAATTGTGAATAGAATTTTTCCGAATGGCTTTTTGGGTGGATTATGCAATAAGCAGTAGCGTATCCTTATGTAAATTTAATCAAAACTTAATTAAAAATATTGAATGTTATGTCGAACCAGACTTATATGTGAAATGGATAAAATGCTTATAGCTACCGAGAAATTTTCAACTCACACCAACATCGTTTTGCCAAACGTTTACCAACCATTAAGTTGACTAACGGCAACAAATTAAAGTGACCAACGCTACCGCCATTCACCCATGTCATTGCTTCCAATCTATACAATGTAGGCGAACAGATTTATGAAAATGGGCAACTGTCAAAAGAAATGTTTATAAACGATATCGAGAAATTTTTTTGGGAACTGTACATCTTTATATTTATACATCCCGTATATGTTTAAATTCAACTCTACATAACAATGTCAACCAAAGTATTTCTAACAAAGAATTTACGCACAATTCAACAGTTGAAGTGATGACCACATTTGAAAATGTGTAAAATTTTTGGAAGCAGAATTTTATTTTTCACTCGACCCGGACTAGTATTTGTTTTAGACCTATTGGACATGAACGATTTCGTTTTAATTTTTACAAGATATGTTAAACATATATATTTTCATATCCTTTTTAACTATCTCGTCTTTGTACACAGATAAACAACCGAAATTCCTTATAAACACTTTTAGAATGTGGCAGATCGTGCTAAAACCTTCCTGAACTTCGCGAATGAAAATTATTGTTTAAGTTTAATATCCATAAAACTGTCTGGGTAACTTCCAAACAAATTTAAACTGACACACCACATTAAATCCTAAATGTCCCAAACACATTAAAATGTATTTTTTTTTTAAATTATCAACAGTATATAACTCAAAAAGCAGTACCTATTATGTCATTAAAAATATTTGCGACACAACACCACGTACAGATTAATAAAACCGAACTCTATTGATAACCTTACCACTCACTAAACTGGAATCCTGTAAATATTGCAGGAGTTTTATTAATAACAACGTAGCCAAGTTGAACAAGGATAATAAGATCGCTATCAAATTCTGGGTTTCAGGAAATTTAATTAGAAAACGAACACGGCAACTACTACTTCGCGTCAAAACTAGTTTTGGGGAAATTAGTCGGAAAATGGAGGCCGGCCAGAAACTATTACATGTAGAAAACAGATCGAAACGTCCGATCTAATACACCAAAAAAAATTTGACGGATCAAACTAGACTACAAGGTTGATACGTTTCAATTAAAAAATATCCCTGCTGCAGCTACCTACGCCTTTATACCGAAAATAAATCAAACAAAAGCACCTTTTGTAAAGTAAGAAACATTTTAACAGTGTACCTAAAGATAATTAACAAGCCTTTCACCGTTAACTTTCGGGACAGATGTTCTAGTGTAACTATG
Source organism: Galerucella tenella (assembly GCA_910591685.1). Taxonomy (NCBI): domain Eukaryota; kingdom Metazoa; phylum Arthropoda; class Insecta; order Coleoptera; family Chrysomelidae; genus Galerucella; species Galerucella tenella. The sequence continues at coordinate 3,994 of CAJUYH010009977.1, forward strand.
ACCTCGGTATATTGTATATTGTCCGCATTTGCTTTGGAAAACTTTGGACAGGAAATGTGTTTAGGAAGGTTTAGGTAGTTTTATTTGATAGAACCGGAATAGTTTCGAAAAGTTCCAGGTCTATTTAGACAACAGATTAACTCACAGCTTTGAGTAAAGGTGATCATTCGCTTTATCGAGGACAATATATTCCTTGATTAACGGAAAGGATAATTAACTATGAATAGATGGTTAGTTAAATCAGTAAAAGTTATTGAGAAAATAAAATAAGTCAAAAAGCGCTATACTAATAAATATGCAAATACATTCAAACTCACCTGAGTGAATCTGTACAAAAGAATATTATGAAGCACTTCACCTGTGTCGCTTAATTTTTTATAAACAAAAAGCGTCATCATTCACGGTAACAGCAACACTTGTCGTTTTTGAAATGAAAGGTAAATAATGATTTAAAAACTGTTGTTACTTACCTTTAATGGTCTTTTTATGGTGACGGTTTCTATCGTTGTTGTTGGCTGCGATACGTTTCTGTAAAAAAACAAAAACATTTATCTTAAAATTCAGTCCATTATTGAAATATTTTTTCGACGAGATTGTAGCGAAATAGTCAAGTACTAATGAGAAATTAATTTTATCTAACACCTGCAACATTACATTTTATCGTTTTCACTATTATATCGGAGCATTCAGAACAATGCTCATTTTTACCGTAATTAGATTCTTTCCACACCATTCTCAGTATAAAAAGCGTAATGCCTGGAAGGAAGATAGAAAAATAAGGTTAGGAGCTTCCTTAAAACATTTCAAGTTATTAAGGAAATTTCGTTGGTTATTGTGTAGTATGTTTGGTAATAAATCCAGCAATTATCTTTCCGGAAATGAAAATAGATTAGGGACAAGTTTATATAAGAACTTTCAAACAATGTTATATAAATTCCTTTCAGTGGTGCCCTAAGCTTTTTGTATCTTTTATCAAAAGCCTTGACCATTATTGTAGAAAATTTAACATTCAGCGACTATTTATTCTATAAACTGTTCTATTGGAGAAAATAACTGACCAAGAGGTAAATGCGAACATTTTTTTTATTTGACTCCTTTTATTTTTACAATTGTAAATTTCGGAGTTTAAAACATAAAAAAAACTAAGGCAACGTCTGTTTTATTCGCTTCCTCCAGTTGCGTGGGAACTTGTAAAAAATTAAAATAGAACGAAATAAAGAGTTCATAATTCATACCACTTCTTACATTTTGCGAGAGTTTTAATTAGCATTTCATAGTGAGCCTCTCGAAAAATAAATCCTAAGAACAAAAGTGTATTTTTTATTGAGATGCCTGAATTTAAAAAGAACACTTTACATACCAAAGTTTGCTTTGATTTCGATTAAATAAGAACGAAAATATAGAGATAATAAATAGTACAGGAAATGTGTTGAAAAACTTTAATTTCAACATATTTTTTTATTATGACGTAATATACAGATTTGGCTTCTGTAGGTAGGTACGTGTATGTATATGAAGCTTCCAACCTAAAGTTCTTTGATAACTGAAGAACTACGTTCTTGAGAGATTGGTTGCTCGACGCTTTCGAGATATTGTAACTGATCTGTGAATAATTTCCGTTAGAAAATGAATTCCGAAGTTTCGTCGGTGCTTCAAAGGCTTGAATACTTCACTCCTACTTTATGTAATGCTCGGACTTGTCGAGTGTCGAGAAGTTTCTTTGAAAAGTAGGTCGGTGAGATTCGTATACAGGGATTGACCATTGATTATTAGGGTTGGGCAAAATAATCGATTAATCGGGTGTTCGATTAATCGATATATATTTTTTTAAATAATCGATAATCGATTAATCAAAAATAATCAATTAATCGAATGATCTAAAATAATCGATTAATCGATCAATCGGAAATACTCGATTAATCGAAGATTGATTATTTTTCATAATTCTTCGATTTATCGATTATTATGTTTTTTGATAATCGCCCAGCCCTATTGATGATACCTACAATAAATTTTTTTCTACTGCCAAACACAACAGAAAACCATTAAATATTTTGCTAGTTTTTATCCCATCTTTGTTATATGTAGTTGTTTATTTTTAGTAGCTTTCGAAGTTTATTTCCAACTTTGGAGTGGTCTTTCCATTTCCTCTATTTCGTTTTAAAACGATGACTTGTATGCCCTAACGAAGGACGTACGTTTTTAAAAAGTTTTCTTTGCCAAAACTATCTTGAGTAGTTATAATTTTGACGTAAAAAAAGTATATTATTATATTGAAAACAAGTATACTCGATTTGAAATTGGTTGATAGTAATAAATCATTTTTAGCAGCCGATTCCATAGGCGCACCTACCTGACGTGCCGGTTTGAACCCTATTTACTTATCCGAATAATTTAGTAATCATTATTGTCATAACAGGTAAAAATAATTATGCCGAGAATTCCGGGAACAATTAATACACAATGTTACTTCAGGTTGTTACGAAAAAGGTAGGTAGGTAGGTACCTCTACTTATTGGTATAAAACTGTGAGTCATTTTAAGAGCGAACAAACCCAATGCGAGTATTCTAGGACACACATTTGGGTAATTTTTGAAAATGGAGAGTCTTTCAGGATTTATTCCAGTTAAGCGAGCTGCGAAATCAGCGTTAAGCATTAGTGAAAAGATTATTGTGCTTAATGTATTTAATGCACTTAGATATCAAAAAAGTGCAATAAGTATCGATTCTATAGTGGAACTTTGTTCAAAGATGACAGGTATTGGAAAAGCAACCATCTACAGGCTGATGCGGGAAGAAAAGACAGGAACCGTGACGCCACCAAAACCATCTCCAGGAAGGCGAACAATACCGATCGATGAGGACGAAAAGGCCATCATAAGACGAAAGGTGCATTCATTCTATTTCAATAAGGAGATCCCTACTTTGGATAGAGTTTTAGGGGCGTTAAAAGAAGACTTTCCTGCAATCAAGAGAGATAAACTATGGAAAGTTCTAAGAGAAATGAATTTTAGATGGGAAAAACATAGTCGGAAGTCTCATTTGCTCGAAAAAGATGAAATAGTGTGTTGGAGACGTAATTATTTGAGAAAAATAAGACAATTTCGCAATGAAAACAAAACAATTTTCTATTTGGACGAAACATGGCTGAACGAAGGCTACACAGTTGGAAAAATATGGACAGACAAAAATGTGACTTCTCACCGGCAAGCATTTTTAGACGGTCTATCAACAGGAATAAATCCGCCCTCTGGAAAACGAGAACGATTAATTATAACTCACATCGGTAGCTCCAATGGCTTTTTAGAAGGTGGACTATTATCATTCCAATCAGTTCGTACAGGCGATTACCACGAGGATATGAATGCTGATGTTTTTGAGGAGTATTTCGAACAAATGATAGAGCTGATTCCACCTGGCTCCGTCATTGTGTTAGATAACGCTCCGTATCACTCCAGAAGATTGGAGAAGATGCCTACAAACTGCTTGGCGAAAAGCAAAAATTATCGAGTGGCTTGTGGAGAAACAAATACAATTTGAGGACAATATGGTTAAAAAGGAGTTGCTATCAATTGTAAACACCCATAAACATCGGTTTCAAAAATATGTTGTTGACGAAATGGCCAAAAAACAAAATATAATAGTGCTTCGGCTCCCCCCCTACCATTGCGAATTAAATCCGATCGAACTGGTATGGGCTCATGTGAAAGGTTATGTGGCTAGAAAAAATACCACTTATAAAATGAGTGATGTTCAAAAACTCTTTGAAGAAGCGCTTCAAGAAGTCAACGCGGGGAAGTGGCAAAGATGTATAGAGCATGTAATAAAGGAGGAGGAAAAAATGTGGCAATTAGATAGTTTACTGGAGAAAACGGTCGAACTACTTATTATCAATTTAGGGGAAGAAGACAGTCCCTCAGATATTTCATTTTCTGATGATGATTAATTTAAAGCGAAGAAATGTAATGACTTACTATAAATTTTATAGAATTTCAAATAGAAACATTTTTCCAAATTTACTTGTTTATTGGTTGCTTTATTGTTATTAGTATTATATTTATTCAAATACAAGGGTAACAAATTATGCCACACATCCGAATGTTCACTAAATTATATAATTATTGTGTTTAATATAAACTTAAACCCACCCGAAAGCACGTGCATGAGTGCAAAACATCACAGGTAGAATCCTACCGCTTATTGTTCGAGCCTCGGGTTAAGCTTTGTATTCGACGCCCTTATCAGATCTATAGGAATGGAAAGTTTAATAAATGCAAAAGGGTCTATACTTTCAATGTATATACTATTTAAAACTTGGCAATTTAGGTGGACCACTTTGTATACGTGTTTGACGGATTTTAATGATTTATTACTATCAACCAATTTCAAATCGAGTATAGGTACTTTAAATATTAATAAATTAACTCAAGCATAGGATAATGAATTCATTAATTTGTGACCCTTCTTATAAACAAGTTCATGTCATTATTACGGGCGAGTTACTTTCGTTTAAACCCCCCAACCTACTTGATTTAAATTCATAAAATATTCTTTGAATATACACCAGACCGGAAAGGAGAAATTGGTCACCTATTCTTAATTTCCAGTGTCGTACAACGACATCGATAACTATAATATGGGTGCCTCGAATGTAGTCTATGGTTTTAAAGAGCCAATGTAAGACAAGCGTGAAAAATGTATAACCAGATCATTAAAGATTATTCTCGGCTTCAACAGCAATCCGAATACAAAAATCTAGAGCTAATAAAAATCGTTTATATCTCCCTTTTACGTTGACAGGATGCAAAGCTCACTTTATGAATTGAGATATTTTGATTGATTTTTCTGTGTACTAATTATACTCTTACAATAATTCAATTTCCACCAATGTCTTTTATATGTATTGTTTATACAAGGGTGTGTATATTGAATTTCCGTCGTATATATTTTTTTCTTCACCGCTTTAAACAAGTGTAACATAATCATAAAAACAAATATATCACTCATCCGCACTCTCACACTCTTAGGAATACATTTCTGGAATTTGACATGTTTCTCCACCCCTGCCAGGGTCGCATTCGCATTACCAAAGAATCGGGGAAGATTTGAATTGTACAAATTGCATGGAAACCATTCAATATTTACTGTTGCTGTATCCGGTCCTGTGTACGGAATTCAAAGTATGCTATAATTTTATTTTATGACCATTTATGAAGGTATACTACGTTAGAGAAAGCTTTATACCTAGCTCAGAACTGATATTTTTCGGTTGGGAAAACATGAAGAGTGATTTGTTGAATAGTTGAATTGTCCATTGAAAATGAAATGTTAATAAAGTTGGTACCTATGCAAATCATATTTATTTAATTTTTGAACGCCACTGAAATCAACATCTTTGGACTAAGAATAAGGATGAGTTGCTTAATATACACTTTTTTATTGCTTACTGATGCAACTTTTATAAATACGACTGAAAATATCAAACACGTTTTGTTTTTTATTACTCAAACTCAATAACTCAATCACCTTTACAGAATGTCAAACAATAACCTTTTTGTGTTGCTAATATATGATTCCTAATATATGAATAGTAAATATAATACAGAGAAAAATTACTTCCAACACTGAAAATGATGTGTTTCTTTTTAAAATCCTCCTGTTAGTTACCTATTTTAAAACGCAATTCTAAGTAAGCTAATGAGTAAGTGGCGACTTTGATGATTCAACCTCTACAAATTGAATTAAGTGACATTTAAATGCTTGACCTACAAAATTAACGAAATCCTTTTTAAATAACAAGATTTAAGCGGGTATTTAGATAAAATCTATATAACTAACAAATAAAAATAATTTATCTCAACAAATACCAAAATCAAAATATATCTAGTATATGAAAACTCTGTGTTGCACCCTTAAATTTTGCATTTGGCTACCTAATGTTTTTAGTCTGCATTCTAATAACTACTATGGAAATTAAAGACTTCATATATATAAAATTGAGTATTTATCTGAAGATTATCATGTTATTAACTCCTATCTTATCTTAGCATTTGTAAATCTTGGGATACATTTTATCAGTCAGGTAAAAAGTTCACTCACCCATTGTAATAGGACATGGTTATTAAATCAATAAACAACAAAGACACTGCCAAAACACAACACTGATTATCTGTATGACAAAGCGACCAGTACACAATTCAATTTAACAATCAATAATAAGATAATTCGTTTTTTTCTCGTTGGTTAGGGATCTTACGCACTTACGCAGGTTATTTGTTTAGAAATAAAATGCCGAAGCACAATCTGGACTGGACCAGTAAATGTCAAACTCGAAGGATGACCAGCTGTCTAGTGCAGCCATCAACGGACAAAGGTGTGAAGCTCACGAACGGTATTGTAGTTTTCGTGTTGAAAAAGTTTTACTTACCGATAAGTAGGCCACCAAGATTACATTGTACAATTGGTTGTAGGCAACCATGATTACATTATGATGTAGTGCGTAATTTTAATGTAATTCAGGTAGAAATAATAGATTTTTATGATTAGTTTTAACAATATTTAATACTTTTTATTGTTATTATACTGGTTATGTGGCACTGGGTCCTTTTTTATTTTCAAAAACTAGTAATTTCAAATTGTTATATAACTACAAGTTGAATTTTGATTTTCTACATGTGTATAGATTTACTGATGGTGGTTTTTTAAACATGGAAAATTAATTAATTACTCATACCAGATGGAAAGAATATCTTTTAAATTGTTTATGAATCATTTTTATTTAAAAATTATATTATAAAGGCTTTTTAGTATATCTTTTGTAAATTTTATTGGTCATATTTTTATGCTCAGTCGTTTACTCGTTTAGGAAAGGTAGGGATTTGGTAAATTTGGAATTGCTCTTGGCATAGTTTCTTTTCCAATTAATATGTATTATACTATGCATAGAACAAAGTATAAATACAGTTAGGTACTATGAAAGAATGAAGCACAGAAAAATTGTATTTTTTGTTACCAATGTAGCTTGAGCATGTAACGAGGGTGATTAATTATTATACCTCGCCACTCATACTAAGTTTTTAATTTTTAACAAATTGAGTCATAGGTTTGACTAGCTCAAAATTGTGGTGTTGTTCTATTCAGACCGGTAGAGTGGGTCGTGGGGAGAGAGCCAGAAATAAATGACTTCCAGGGCTCTTTATATTCCTCACATTGAACAGCTTATTTACCCCACTTATCTATGCATATTTACAAATAATGTGGCCCCATGTAGCACTACACGGTGTACAAAGTGCTATAGATATAAAATGATTCTAAACGATAGTTGGAAAATGAACAAAGTATAAGTTAATTTTGCATGTATGTTGAAGGCAACCAGAATTTACGATAAGTCGTGAATCTCAATGATAGGATGCAAGCAAATAGAAACAAAATGGAAAGCTCTTACTTCTCATTACAGCAGGTGGTATGATGTATTTGTGAAAGTAGTAGATGTTACCCGAACTAATGTAATTGGCAGGTTGTGGATGAATAGTTAGCAGCTAATAAATTTACTAGTTATTCAAATATTGGCCTGAAAATGTGAATATTTGTGATTAGATGAGCATCTCCGGAAATCATGGTATCTTACGGAATATGGGCAGCGGCAGTATAAAATAAAGAAAAGAACGTATATCCACAAATGTGTGCATCAACTGATGTCAATCGTACTCTATCTTTGATGTTATTTTTCTTTGTTCTAGGGCTCTTTAGATCCGAAATAAAATTCGATTTTATTTAAACCACATGGTCTGATTCGGCCCAGAAAAAAAAGGAGACAAATGGAAGAGAGATAGACATGATAATTTCCTTGGCTAGGCAATTTTTGGTATCCTCCAATCCCATAGTACTAGCAAAGAATACACCAGCTTAACGGTGTATTCTTTGGTACTAGAGTAAGGTTTATGTTTTGTATACAAGAAGAATTTTAGTTCAAGGTCAATAGAAATTAATCAATGTAAACAAAGACTACAGGTTATTTCAATGAATAATTAGCTGATTTTTGTAAAATTTATACTCAATTGTAAGTATTATTTTTTTAATTCCCTATTCAGTCAAAAAAATATAATGAACCCGTAAAAAACATTTGGCGATTGCTGTTGGAGAGCAAAATTCTGTTTAGAAATTAACAGAGTCTATTGATTTTGGAAATTCCCATCCATGCGTCGGTTGATTAGACACGACGACTAATTTTGGCTGTGTAGGACTTTTCGGTTGATTCATGATTCTGATTCGAATTTGAAACAGATTTCACGACCGTATTCTGATTAGGAGACATAATATTTTGTTGGATTTGAATTGATGTACTCATCGGCGTCTGCGGTCTCTGTGTTACAAATACAAATTTTAGATTTGATGGTTGTATTTGAGCACTCGGACTAGAATTCATTACAATTTATTGCTCTACCACTACCTGGACTTTGCTGAAAATAAACTTAGTTGTATCCAAATTGAACTAAAAAAAAGGCTCATATTATGCTCTTACCTGCTGTACAATACTACTGGGTGTACCAATAGTTCTGGAAATGGTAGAGCTATTACAAGTTATTGGATTATTCACATTTGTGACTGATGCTGATGTAGTCTGGTCTGTGGTAAAATATTTGGCTGAGTTCTTGCTTTAACCACTGCTGCATGCAAAGATGCATCAATATATCCATACTCTTGTCTATATTCTTCCAAATTATCTGGAGGATTTCTGATGCTTTTCAGTACAGGAGCAATACTTTGATTAGTAATAATTTAATATGACCGGAAGCTATTTTTTCCATATTTGATGTGGAATTATTACCTTCTAAATATATTATTTCAATTCTACTTCCTGTAAATTAAGATAAATGTGAGGCAAATGTATCTACCATCTAAATTTTTTAATCAATGACATTTCAATACCTTTTATATCACTTTTGC
>CAJUYH010009978.1:0-12938 GCA_910591685.1 Galerucella tenella
TTATCTCTGCGTTGTATGCGTATGTCTCGACGTTCAGATGGGTCCCCGGCCATTACAATTGCAACATCATTAACAGTTGGTACATTATATCTTCCTGCGTGCTCTCCATGTGGTACTTTGTCAGGTTTAATGACAATAACGTAGGTGTCGTTTCGCAATCTATTGGAAACAGTGTTGAACAACTGGATCAATTGATTATGATTTCGCAAAAACACTTCCAAAGTTGCTACAATTTCTCTCTCCTCCATCTCCTCGATGTGGTTGAATACACAACGTGTGGTAATTTGTTGCTCCTCGTCGCCCATAAAATAAATTTGTAAAAATTGTGGTTCGACATCAGGCATTGGTAGCAAAGAACCAATTCGATGGTACACTTGGCCCTGGATCTTGAATGTTGATTCAAAATTACGATCATCCACGTTCTGAATGATTTTTGTTGCTCCAAATGATGTCATTTGGAAGCAAGAATTAAATTTACGAATTTTACGTAAAAACAATCTCGATTGAGATGTGGCTCCAGCTAATAATGTATTCAATGGTTCTGGTGGCATCTTCAATAATGGAAGTGAAACTTTGCCTGATGCGCAGCAAAGCCCGGGCGATTCACCTTTGTACTTGAATGCATGACAATGTTCGCATTCTTTGTCCATATTGCCGATGATGATTTGTGTATGTGACGAATAATTTACTTTAGCGTCATATTTGAACGCAAGATTGAGGAGTGATGCACGTATGAATGCGCGACCATCTTGCACACGTTGTCGATCCAGTGCTCTTTCTCCATCTGAAAGACATTGACGTGCCTCTCGTTGTCTCAATCTATTAGCACGAAGACGTTCATCGGATCGTTCTGGAGTTTCATTTGCACGTGAATTTGCAACCTGACTTTTTAAATTTAAATTATCCGCCAAATGTTCTTCTTCCGTTCTATTTAACCGACGGGACCGGACGATTTCCGCCTGACGTGTACGTCGACCAATATTTCCTCCTGCTCGTTTGCTTGGCATTTTGCTGTAATTAATACACATCAAACAAATATAATTAACTTTTTGAAGTTGAAATTAAGAGGAATGAAGACGAAATCTCACTAATGGAACTATTGATATAGTTCCACAACTATGTGATAGATTGCTTAGCTAATTAATAGAAAAATAATTTCAAGTTGTGATTAGTATGTAATGTGATTGAATTTTGCTGAATGAAATGAAGCTGGCGAATCAGAAGTTATTAGAAGATTATTTCCCACCAAATTTCAGAAGAATAATAAATAATATTTATTTTATTTATTAATTTTTGTCACTTCTCTCCTCTTTTTCTTTCTCCACCATGCGGTTTTCCCAAGCGGTCACCCATCCAAGTACTGACCACGCTCAGTGCTGCTTAGCTTCAATGATCGGACGAAAACTGCTTGTTTCTTGTCACAATCACCTCTCTTGAATAATAAGTAATATATTCAATATATTTATGAAATATTATGTATTACTAAATTATATTATGTATTACTAAATTTAGTATTACTAATAAGTAATACTAAATTTATATATATCAATAATATTAGTAATACTAATAAGTAATACTAAATTAATAATAATGTGAGAAAATTAATTAATATTTTGAATTACCTCAATACTGCTGTTCAATACACGTGTATAAATCATTGAAATTTCATGGAAAATCATGTGCAATACTTACTTTAATACTACACCTCACGATTTGGCACAATGTATAATTTATAATAACACCTCAAAACGTTTCATACATTAATCACACTTCTATTTAATTTGCGCGGAATTTATTATATTGTATTTGTTATAACGAAATGAATTTATTATAACAATAAGCTACGACGCGAGTAAAAAATGTGCAACAAAGTTTCAAACTTACAGAAATCAGATTGTAGCACCACCTACCGGGTCTGACTGAAATTGAAGAAAAATATCTTCAATAATTTCGACATCGCGATTGCAGCGCTGCCTGGCGGATGGAATGTGAAAAATTCCAAAATCATCATCGCAGATAAATAAATAAATTGACTGATAAACATTATGTATCAGCTCAAATCGTGCATCAAAACCATCATTGAGTCCACATAAATACACACAAAAAATTTCATCAAAATCGGTGCAACCGTTTAGGAGGAGTTCAATAACATACACACGGACAGACGAATTATATATATAAAGATATTCCGCGTATCTCATTATTTTCTTTATTAATATTCACATTATATATTTTTTACTGTTTGTTTTTCTCACCATTATTTATTCTCTCTTTTGTAATATTAATATTTCTTCAATTAATTAAGTGAATAAATTCAAGTACGCAGTTGAATGGTTCCTGCGCACCAATATAAAATTCACCGAGCATTTTCACATTAGCCAAGTCCCTGTCCAATACTCCCTATAATACCAGCTACTCACGTACATTCTCAAACAACGTTACACATTGCAGAAAATTTCTGTTCAAAAAATGGAAAATTTCAACTCCAACTCTTGTTTTTACCCCTTCAGGGTGTTGCTACGTATAAACTAAATACGGGAATCAAATCAGCGACCTTGACACCTACAAAAACAAATTCCTGTGTATTTTTGAAAAGAACCCGTTTCAACCAGTTTTGGCAAGAAAACTGAAAAAAAGCGTGACAGTCAACCGGTTAATCCTTGCGTTACGAGCGCCGAATATATCCGACATTTGCGAAATGACCTGTGTATACGACCGCCGTTTAGTGCCGTCTGCTCTGCAGAGCGGACTGCCGTGGCGAAAGTATTGAATAAACTGAAGATCATATTTGTTACGATAATCATTTTCAAGATATTCATAAAGTAAATAAAAAAAAACCCCGAAAAACTCATTTATCTTTCAATTACTATTATTTTTAGAAAAGAAATTTACAGATATTTACGATTGGTCGTACTTTTTTTTATGGCAGAGAAAAACTTGTGACAAAAATTCATCCAAATTTGAAGAGGTCGATTCCAACCATTAGTCACTTCAAGGGATTGGACCTAGTTGGAACGTCGAAAAGCAATTTTTCAAGATTTTTTTTTGTCCACACATTAACAGTGATAGTCAACTTCGAAAATAAGGTTAAGAGAAAAACGTGTGAAAGTTTTAAGTACGATTGGCATGCAGATATAATTTTTTTTTGAAGCATACACCAGATCGTCTATTCCAGGATCATACAACAATCCTTCTTTCACTCCTCTAGCTGCATTAGCAGTGATTACATTCATTCATGGAGTGATACTTACTCCGATCTTATAATTTTTTTGCTAACGTACTCGCTCCGCCATCATCAGTCGCCGCAGTTTTTGTATTGATAGACTGTTTTTTTCTCTCGCTTCGTGTCTTATACATTGCTCGATTATTCGTCACTTCTCTAGTCATTTTTCTATCCATGTTGCAGTCACAAAATTTCCCACTAATTCCAATAAATACATATGCACAGCTCAACATTTCATAACGAAATACTTCTAAAGTAATAACTATTCAATAACACATTTACTCTAGGTTGTATTTTGGATTATACAGGGTGACTGGAAAGTCACACACTAAGGGATTGTCTTTGAAACAAATAAAGGTAAATTTATGAAATTCTGGTGCGATGAATGTTAATTTATTTTGCATATTATAGAGCAAATGTTATAGATTTCAATTAGCAATTGCAGATAGTAAAGTATATGTTTCACAGATAATCCTTTGGTGCGAGACTTTCGACCTACCCTGTATATATATATATTGAGGGGGAATCCCACTGCGACGGATTGAAAAAATCGTTTTTTTTTGCATTTTCTTTAAGTACATAGTTTCAACAAACTTTTATGTCAAAATTCGCAAAAATGACGAGGTAATAGCCTGGGAGCAGGAAGCGCGACTGTTCGGGGTGCGATCGGTCCCTCCTGGCCGTACGGGTCGGGTACTTACTGTGTATGGAGAAATACCGGTCCCCTCTCAAATTCCCTTTATGTAGACTCATAATAAGAGTTTTGCTAGATCTTCAAATTTGTATATGGTATCCAAGTTAGGTAAGATTTTAGGTAGGTAAGTTGAAAATCGATTTCGTATTCAGTTGTTTACAGAGCCGTTTACAATACACACGTTTCTGCTCTGCTCCACAACGCTATATTTTATTCACAATGGGTCGTAAAAGTTCAAAAATACAAGAGAAGAAACCGAAGCGAAACGGGAGGAAATTATATCGGATTCCAAACAGATATGGAATTGAGAGAGGTGAAACCGCCAAGCGGCGTTCGAGTGCCTATGCAAGAAAGTGCAAGATGACTTCGACTTTGACGTTAATTTAACAATAAGCTACAGAATTTTAAACTTTTGTCCGGTCTTTTCTGTCCTGAGTAATTATGTTTATTGCAAAAGATGTGGTAGAGGTATAATTTTTTGTAAACGTAGTGTTCGTGGACTTGGCTTCAAATTAATCGTGAAATGTCACAAATGCGAACCTGTGTGTATTAACTCTTGTGCACTAATGGATAACGTATACGAAATAAATAGACGTTTCATATTAGCCATGAGGTTAATTGGTGTTGGTTTGATTGGAACGAAAAAGTTCTGTGCGTTCATGGATTTACCAAGTCGAATTTTTCGAATTTTTTACGATGGTATTGTATCTGCTATTAGAAATGCAGCAAAAACAGTCTATGAGTCCTCTTTATCACGAGAAGCTCAAGAAATTACTGTCACTAAACAGCAATTAGGCAAAGAAGATATCTTGGGCATCACTGTGCCAGGAGATGGCTGGAAAAGAAGAGAAATCAAACCTTTATCTGGCATCGCATCGTTGACAGGTTTTCGTACAGGTAAAGTTTTAGACGTCATCGTGAAATCCAGCTTTTCTAAATCCTGCACACAAATGGCTTTATCAGAAGGCACTCCAGAGTATGATAAAATGGCTTGAAAAACATTCTGAAAATTGCCAAATCAATCACGACGGTTCGGCTAGAAAAATGGAAGTTGACGGTATCAAATAGATGTTCCTGAGGTCACAGTCTCTGCATAACATCAAGTATGTCAATTATATTGGGGACGGCGATATTAAGCCATATGAAGGTATTGTTGATGCCAGGCCTTATGATAATGTGAAGTAGTCAAAAAAGAGTGTATCAACCATGTACAGAAACGAATGGGCAGCCGCCTCAGAGCACTGAAAAAATTAACAAAAAGTCTCGGTGGAAAAGGACGATTGAGTGATAAGGTCATCAATGACCTCACAAATAAATAAGGTCTTGCTATCCTTCGTCATCCTAACAACATCGACGAAATGTATAATGCCATAGGGATGACATTATATCATAGAACATCAACAAAAGAAAATCCTCGACATTTTATGTGTTCAGAAGGCACTGATTTGTGGTGTAAATTTCAACACGCTGTAGCTACTGACAATTTTGATACATTCAAAAAACCACTACTTTCCGAAGATGTTACTGAAGTCATCCTTCCGATTTATGTAGACCTTTCAAAGAAAGAATTATTGGAGATATACGCCGGTGGGTTCACACAAAACAATAATGAATGTTTCATTTCATTAGCGTGGCAAATAGCGGCGAAATCAACCTCAAGCTGCGCTGTTGTTGTCGAAATTGCGTTGTATATTTCAACAATAATATTAAACGGGGAAACACAAGCAACATTACAGATACTGGAAATACTTGGCATCGAAGTTGGACCGACTCTACATACCTATTGTGCCGAGCGAGATAAGAGCCTTGTGTGCACCACCTAGCACCGTGCTGAAATATATGACCGTTAAAAGAGAAGAAATTGCAACGATGACAACTACGATGGGGGAGAAGAACCATCTTATGGGGCCGGAATTGATAACATATAGTCAGTAAACAAATTTTGATTTTTATAAACAAAACATATACCTAAACATTCAATCGCGTTTTTCCCGAAACGAGTATTTCCGAACTGGTCGAATCGATAACTGGAACACTAATAGTCCAATTGTGAATTTTTATTAGCATATTTGTAATTGCACTAGCTAAGGTTAATCGTAACTGTTTTATTTTATTTCGAAAATGACTATTTTTAAAGCCTCTTGAATGAGTAAAAAAATATTGGAAAAATCGGGATTTTTTTGAACATGCCGCCATGTTTTTGAGAAAAATTAATTTGAAAGAAAAAAAATACGGCTACGCTTAGCGAAAACTACGTTTATGCAGATGAGGAAAATATTTTCATTTCATTTTTCAGATGAACCATGCCACGGATATCAATTCGACCGTTAAAAAAAAAATTTCACGGGCCGGCACTCTATTCTGTACATCTTTCATCATTTTTATTATTTCTCAATAAAAATTGTTATAAAACTACTTCAAAGTGTCCTTAACAACATACCATTCACACAAGCCCGAAATAATTCATTAAGTATCAAGTAATAATTCGTGAAAAACCGCTTTCTTTGAGCCCGTCATAGTGAGGTTCTTCCTTAAAGGGTTAGACCTAATTATAAATGTCGAAAAATCAATTTTTTTTGCATTCTCTCAAAGTATTATACTTCGAAAGTATTCCGTGAAAATTTGAAATAAATCGAATAATTATTTATGGAGATAAACAAGTATCATTGGCGCCGCCCGAAACGCATAAAAGTAGGCAAGTAGCGTCCGCTGTGCGCTCGACTATCTGAGGGGTTGTTAACCGATTTGTTGTAAGTAACATTGTTTATAGATGTGTATATTTGTGTATATTTTGATTTTCATTTTTTGTTCGTTGTTTGTTGTTTTTTTTATGTTTATTGATGTTTATATATATTACGTAATTCAAAATACAACCTGAAATAAATATGTCATTGAATACTTACTACGTTATAAGCAATAGTTTGCTGTGGAACGCTGAGCTGTGCACAACTGTTTATTAAAACTAGTAGGAAATTTTACGAGTGCAATGTGGACAAAAAAATGACAAGAGCATTAAAGAATAATCGTGCGATGCATAAGTCATGAAGCAAGATAAGATAACAATATTTTAATCCAAAAACTGCGGAGATTGATGATTGAGGAGCCAGTACGTCAGCAAGAAAATTAAAAGATCAGAATGAGTACCACGTGCCGAAAACGACTGCAATTGATTATACAATAGTGAATTTTGTTACAGTTTTTGCGACGATAGAAAGTCTGATTAAATGTGCAAAGTGCGGCGGCAAAACATCTTTTGGCATTGTGAGCGAACGTTTACTTGGTTTTAAAATTTTAGTTGTGTGTGATAATTGTATTCCTGAGTGCAATTTTATTAAACATTCTTATGAAATTAATCGAAAGTTTATATTGACGATGCGTGTTTTAGGCATTGATTACAATTGCGGAAAAAAATTTTGCGGCTCGATGGACTTGCCCCCATTTTTACGTAAATCTACATATTGATACTCGAATATATTTATGAAGCGAGTAAATATATGGCACAATTTTTCATGAAGAAGGCTTGTAATGAAGGTATTGACTTTAATTCTGCTGGCAGCGGAACAAAGAATACTGATTTGATTGTATCCGGTCATGGAACCTGGCACAAACGTGGATTTTCATCTTTGTGTGGCATCACATCGCTTATACGACATTTTACGGGCAAAATTGTCGATGTACTTGTCAAAAGTCCTTACTGTTTCAAATGTTCTGTCGTTCCTTGGAACATCTTGGAGTGAGATTCTTATATTACCTCGGGGATGGGGATTTGAAGATTCATACTGGCATTATTAAAGCTGTTCCATATGGAGAAACTATGGTGACGAAAAAAGAATGTGTTGGTCATCTTCAAAAACGGGTGGGTACGCGTTTATGCGCATGTTCAGAAGAACATAAAATTGGCGGTAAAGGAAAACTGACTGGTAAATTAATCGACCAATTGTCCGTGTATTTTGGCAAGGCTATTCGTGACAACTGAGATTGGTTGAAAAAATGCAGAATGCCATTTGGGATACTTTCCACCATAAGAGCTCTACTGACGAAAACCCGCAACATCACAAATGTCCACCAGGTGCTAGCTCGTAGTGTAAGTATCAACACGCCAATGCAAAGAGAAAGTTGAATTATTTCAAACACGATTATACTGCTATATCAAAGGTAGCCGTGGATGCAATAAAACCAATTTATGAAAGTCTCACAAACGACGAATTGTTGCAAAGGTGCGTTGAAGGATTAACACAAAATAGTGACGAGAGTTTCAACCAAACCGTTTGGAAGATCATGCCGGAATCGTTACCTGCGAGCTTTACTGCCGTTAGTATAGCGCCGCCAACATTGCTACTTGCATTTTAACGATAGTACAAGAAGATTATTAGCTTTTTTTGATGCTATGGGAATCGAGATGGGACCACACGCCCAAGCATTTATCAAGGAAGAAAATTCTATGTGAGTTAACATAGCTCATGTATGCTCGCTAGAAAATACTTGAGGCAAGGGTTGCTCGATGACAGCTGAAAATTACTGTAAATGCAGCTACAGAAGCGAAGGATCGGATATTTTATGGTTCTGGAATCGACAATTCAGTGTAAGTTCCAAAAAAAATTTTTAATCTGCATGCAAATCGTACTTGAAACTTTAAAGGCATTTTTCTCGAAACCATATTTTCGAAGTCGGTGATCGCGGTAACTTCAAAACGGCTTTACCGATCTGTTTGAAATTTTTCTTATGCATTCTATATATAATTTTCCTTGTATTAAACGAAGGATTTTTTGTTTGAACTAATATTTATTCTTTTCATAGCTACAAAAATGAGTGAAATTTGGATCATAAAATCAATTTTAAATTTTAACATCTGCCATTTTTGAAAAAACCAAAATTTTGCAAATTCCTTCGTTCACGCAGAGCATTATGCCATTGACTAATGATCACCTTTTTTTTCTTTTCCAAATGATCTAGTGATTAGCTACCGTGACCACGGCAATCCGCCTTTTTTTTTGACACCCGGGAAATGATTGAGATATCGCATGTATTTTTTAATATTTGATCACACAAATTTCAGAATGTATTGTTCAAATATACATCTTCGAGACTACAAAACATTCTTATTAACTATTTTAATGTGTGAGCAGAAAAAAATCCTAAAAAGTTGCTCTTTTTCGACGTCCCAACTAGGTCTAACCCATCAATACACACACACAAGTATATTGTGTCACGCAATATATATTGTGAACGCGCTTTGATTTCGTCCCCAAATTGTCCACGTCTTCAACGTTGTTTTTTCCTTTGATTGGTAATAATTCCGGAAAATGACCGAAATATTACCAACACACACAATTCAAGAGGTGCGACCCTAATTTATTTTCAGCAACTAGAGGAAACTTTCAAATATATCGGAACTATTTTAAGTTTGGATAACCAACAAAATACAGAGAAATATAACTTATAGTAAATAATAAATGTTATTTCATTCAATAAATGCAGTATGGATAGTCTAGCAAAAAAAAACGTAAATGTGATATAATTTAACATAAGAAAGATTTATCCGATTAGTTAATAATTAATAATGAAAAGACAATAGCATAACAATAATAATGATTCGTACAATAAGAAAAAGAAAATATACTGTTCAGTTTTCACTGGGAGCGTGATGAGTCGTCAGAATTGAGCGGCAACCATTACAAAGTTGAGCAATTCACTATTGGTGCCCTCTTGACACCATTTGAGCAGTCAATTAATTATCGACTGCTCCCAGTGAAAACTGAACACACACACACAACTCAATACTTTCAAATACTACATTTACTCAACTCAAATCATCGTTTATTTCGCCAATTTACTCTTTTAAACGTACTTTACAACTCGCTAAATCACAATTTCACTCATATTTCACTTTTGCACTAAACTCTCACACACACAACCTTACCCGATTCGATTCAAAGTGGAAGTGTCGATCAAAATAGCCAGCGTCGTCTTCTGAGTCGGCAACAGCAATGTTATTGATTAGTTGGATCCTGATAAGTAATCTTTCATCTCCGTTGTTCCTCATGCTGTCTCTTTTGGGTGATGTTTCTTTGACCCCCACTTGTCTGTAAATTATTCAAGTGGCGACATTCAAGAACAAGGATATATTCAATTTCCGGATGATGATTGGCTGTTCAATTTATTAGCATTTCAACGAAAGCGCCCCCACCTCTATTTCCCTCTTCGTCATTTATCTTCGCTCTCTTACTAGTGCCATTTTTCTCTCTCGCTGCATGATTTGTATGCGGCGGGAGGCATTAACTAGTAACTATTTTGAGTATCCGAGTCTCATTGGTCGTCGTCACTGCCCGAGACGCCTCTGTTATATCCCCAGGAATAACGCTAGAGTAGAGTGACCGACGGACGACTCACCATGGTATAGAGGCATCAGTAATGGATAAGTTAGATTCTACGACATAAATATAGACATACACATATACATTGTTTCCACAGAACATGTAACGCGACCAATGTATATCTTTACGTATTATAAACTTGAAACATCCAACGAACCCACATATACCGAATTAATTATAGAATTAAGTAAATAAGTAATAGTTATCATAAGTAATCAACACATCATAAGTAAGCGAACTGAGAAATCTGAAACAAGACTCGCAAAAGGGCATCTGCCGATCTACGCCTCAATTCGCTCTAACTTCGCAAGTACATGCGACCTCTCCCGCAGGACGTAACACCTCCACACTACACAAACCTGCACTTACGGCGCCATGTTACGTGGCGACGAATTAGTGTTCTTATGGTTGATAGTTCAGGTTATGTGTAGTGTAGTGTTGTAGTTCTCATCACATTCCAGTCACATTTGCCGTTCATCCTCCGGATTTTCTTCGTTGCAGGTATTTGTTGAGCTTCCTCATCTTTTTCTCTTTCCGTAAGTATTTATTGGGGTTTTCCGTATTCATTTGCTGCTTCTTTCCTTTTACTTAGTTCTTTGGTTTCCTTAGGTTAAGTTACTTCGGGCTCATTCTGCTGCTGCCGGGACCTTGCATGCTGGTGGATGATGATCTTCGTTGATGTCATCGTTCAGGTGAACTTCCTTCGGTATATTTTACTACTTTTTTTCGCATACGCTTTTACTAATCAATACTAATTTTACAATATCTTTGCATTTCACAGCGCAGCATGTCCTTAGGCTTATATCATAGAAGCATCGTGATGGGTGGAAAAAATCACCATATCACATGTTCCGTCACTGACCATTAGTGGCAGCACCTCCCGGGCTGCAATTATTCGCGCCCTTATTTTGAGTGGTTGGCGCATCTCGGTCATGCGCACAACCCTCATTAATATGCGTAACTCAACCGCGCAACTCATCAATAATTCTGGGCCTATCAACTACTCGAGACATCAGACCACTCATGCGCGTCCAATGATCACTCAATCAATCATCGGGGGCTAACACCTCACCCCACCTTCAACTCACCACCAAACTCATGAGGACGCCGACTCATCTCTTCAAGTCATTGTTCGACCAACTCTCATAGTGTACGTGTCCAACTCGTATTACTTCGTTTCGTACTTACTCATCTAAATTGTGTACTCAGTGGTATTGTTGTAAACTCATTAGTGAACTCATTAGTGAACTCATTAGTGAAACTCATTGTGACGAAATCAACTCAAGTGTATTTAATTTATAAGAGCGACTCATTGTGCGATCATTGTGTGTGTAAGTGTGCACCACGAGGTATTGTCTCGTGGCGTCTGACCACGCGGTCGACCATTCAATATTGTTACACTCATTACAACTCTTCAATCAATCTTTAAGTTAACTCATTTTGTGCATCATCATTTGGTCAACTCATTGTACATTTCATTTAAGTAAAAGAGTGCTAATCACTGTTTGTGGATACATCAGTGATACTCATCAATTGTGCACCCTCATTTTGTTCAATTCATCAGATTAGCACTCAACTCAGCCAACTCTGTAATTCAACTCAACATTCATAATTTAGGACTGATCATTTATGTGTATGCAAGTGTGAATGTATGAATGGGAACAATAAAACTGTTAATATCTTTTGTTAAAAATAATCTGACCAACATTCTCCACCTCAATCACCCTGACAAACATCCAGCACCTAATTTTTCAAAGTGTTTAGCAACATCCCAAACATCACAATATATATATCATAATTTACAACAAAACAGCCCGGGTGAAAATATTTTCATGTCACTCGGTCTCTGATCGTCTTCCTATCGGTCTATTCTAGCCCGACTGATATGAGACCGATGAAAAACCGACGTAGTGAACACGAGGCCGAGAAAAAGGCTTATGGTCATAAAAGGTTTATGACCTCGAGAGACTCATGAGAGACCGTAGAAATACCCATGTTACTTTTTCATGCAATAAAAATTATTCAAATCAAATCACTTGCGCCGTCAATTACTAATCAATCCACTTCACAGCGACATACTCCTAGGGGTACCTAAGGATCATGCGCTGAATTCACACTTCCTCCAGAATGCATCTAGTACATTCTGGAAACTTCTGGAAGCATGCCTCGTGATAATACTTGTTGCCATGTGCTGCTTGTTCCGCTCACTCTCAGTACTACCTTCACACTGAACATTTCCCATAGTACGACTTCATTAAATCACACTCGGAGTGTACATATTTTAGTTTGTTTAATTAAATTCATATAATTAAGAACCTAGGAGTATGTGCATCCAACATCAGTGGAAATTCATCGTCAACAACAATTAATATAATAGAGATCGATAACGGTATAACCTAAACCAACAACAAGTCACCACGTGCCACATCAACCTTACACCAGAATTCATCGTTGCAACTCACACATTCAGACGTACACATTTTGTTCCAATTT
This sequence comes from Galerucella tenella, assembly GCA_910591685.1. Lineage (NCBI taxonomy): Eukaryota > Metazoa > Arthropoda > Insecta > Coleoptera > Chrysomelidae > Galerucella > Galerucella tenella. The sequence continues at coordinate 12,785 of CAJUYH010009978.1, forward strand.
CACTCTTATTCACATATTAATTGATGATAACGAGTTGTAGATTACAACACAAATATACAATTAATAATAACTTGTGGCATGAACATAAGCAACTCAAACACCTCATTTAAAATATCAAAGATATTTTATACAATCCATGAAAGACCGAGTTACC
>CAJUYH010009979.1:0-12936 GCA_910591685.1 Galerucella tenella
AACGATGAAAAAAAAATTGACCTCATTTTGTAGGCTTAACGTCAAATCACGTATACTGTGATTCTAAATTTCGCCACAGTCGGCGCTTTTCGTTGAGTATATATTTCGACCGTGTATATTCTGAGCTTCATGGTATGGCGTCCAGCGCACCAAGTGAGGACCAGAGATCTGACAACAAGGCTGGTCCTAGCTTTGTGTGCTGTATACATAATTTCCATGAAAATAATATCCTTTTACGTTCTAAATGTTTTTTCATTGAATGACAGAAGTTGTTCGTCTCACTACCTTAAAAATGAATTATTTTCATAAACGCTTCTGAACAAAGTCCGAAAATTGCTTGTTAGTTGCTATTAATTATATTGAGAGAGTATCGCCATTACTGTTAGTACTTTAGACATGTTTGATGAATTTGATCTGTAAAACAATACCAGAGTAGCCTAGTACAAAATTTGATCAATCCGATTTTAACGTCAGTTGTAAGATTAATGGTTTTATACAGTGCTGCTAAAAAGTCTGGCTTCAAGAGATTATCGTTGAAAAGGATAAAGGGAAAGATATGAAATTTTATCACAATGAATGGGACTTCATCAAGCATATTTTGGAGCAAATGTCAAATGTTTTTGCCGTCAGCGTTCAGCATGCTGCCGAGATCTCGATTTTTCCAAAAGGCAACCTAAGTATCACATAATTGCTTATTTCTTTCTCTTTTAAAAAATAATTGAACAATTGAACAATAAACTGAACTCACTCCACACTAACGCAAGACTTGCTACGTCGAATAATATGTACCTCTCAATTTATTTGTGTTCATTTGAAATTAGTAATAGTTTTGACAATTTCCACATAAATAATGATGTGGTTGAAGTTTTCAATGCCTACTATTGTTTTTTTTTTCAAGAATCTACAAGATCAAATAATCAGTACAGTACAATTTATTAAAAAAAAATAAAACTGATATTTCATAAGACACAGGAAACAATAGGCTTTTTGTGAATCATCACTCGACATTGGTTATCTGAAAAAATTCCAGGTACCGGCGGTACGCCAAGCGCTCACGTCAAAACCATTTTGGGCTTTGAAATATGCATAATTGAGTTTTATCAATCGACTCACAATTTCATATCATTATCCATTTCAAAGATTATACCTTGTTGCGAGATTCCTAAGCAGCCCTCCTCCGTATAATAACAACTGTTGGGTTTGAAGAGTTCATTGAATATTTGATATCAACTTACAAAACATTATCTTGAATGCAATTCAACATTTGTACTGATAGCAATCGTTTTATAAAGTAATGTGAAATAATGTTCTCACCTATAATCTAAATTTCTAGCTTTCCGCCGTAGAAACGACGACGGAAAGAATGTCTGACCAGTCAGGTAAATGCCGGTAAGGTATCGTAATAGCTCCTGAATCTTTCGAAAAAAAGTCATATTTGTGATTGTGAACCAGTGCGAAGCTGTGAACAGTGAAACGGAAGTTTTTGCAAAGAATTGGCTAAATGATAACAAAATCTTCGAAAATTGTCTTGTTCAGTTATAACGATAAATTTTCGAATTTATCCTGACCAGGACACTTCCAATGAGATTCAAATTTTTCTTATAATTTTAATAGTTTTTTCTATTCAAATCATTTGATTTTAAATCTTTTTACTAGAAATAACTGTTAAAAGAAAAGATAACTGAGTATTTTAAACACAAGTGTTAAATAAACTACCCTTTTATATCCAGCCCTTTGTTATAAACAGGTCAAATTCTAGAGAAAAAAAATTTAAACACAATAAAGACCCTTACGCTCTCATACTTCCATTTTTTTGTAACAATACAAGATAATACCTAATGTAGCGTGTCAAATGGAAAGTACAAGCCCATTCGACGTGTACCATTGAGATTGTTTATTAATCTTACCTACTAAAATTAACTATGAAATACCCCTCAATAAACAATAATACGAGCAATAATATCTATACTGTGTCGTTATAATATAATAAAGTTCCTAAGTTTAACAATATAAATAATATATCTAATATCTACAGAATCGTTTATTCCTCAATAGGTAAGGGGCAGACCTTCCTAATAGGCCTGGTGAAAATTCCAGTCTCTGTTTTTATTTTAATAAGCCTAACCCTACCATCAGCCCCCGGAAAAATTTCAATTATTCTACCTTAAGGCCATCTTAGAGGAGGAATATTGTCCTCCTTTAACAATATAAGTTGATCTAATTTTAAATTTTCCGTAGTTCTTAGCCATTTTGGTCGGTTCTGTAATTGATTTAAATACTCCACCGACCACCGTTTCCAAAAATGTTGTTGGATTTTTGTGCATTTTTGCCATATTGAAAGCCAGTTTTACGGAACAGTAGTTGTATCCTTTTCTAAATACGCATCCAGACTTTCCCCTATTGAAAAATGCCCAGGAGTTAAGCACAACAAATCTCCAGGATCATTTGAGAGTGGACACAGGGGCCGTGAGTTTAGTATCGCCTCAATTTGTGCCAACACTGTACTAAATTCCTCGAATGTGAGTTTTGGTTTTCCCAATCACTCGTAGGATATGAAATTTTGCGCTTTTAACCGCCGCTTCCCAAATTCCCCCCAATGTGGCGATCGAGGTGGAATAAATTTCCATTGTGTACCCTTATTTACAAAAAAGTCCACAATATTATTTTCATTTCCTTTATTTTTGAAGAATACATATAGCTCGTGTAGCTGATTTCTAGCGCCTAAGAAATTTGTCGCGTTGTCGCTATAAATTATTTTTGGGTTACCTCTTCGTGCAATAAAACGCTTAAATGTTGACAAGAATGCTTCACATGATAAACTTGTCACTAACTCTAAATGAATACATTTAGTAACCATGCAAATAAAAAATACAATATATGCCTTTATACATGATGCCCGCCTTGCCCTTGAATTTTTAATAAAGAATGGACCCCCAAAAGGACATATTTTGCTTGACCCAGTGCCACGTATTCATCAATAAACCCTTTATAATTTAAAAATAAATTATTATCCTTTACGAATCGTTTTTCTAAACTTAGAAATCTCCTTTTAGCTAACGTAAAGGAATCACCCAATTTCTCATATTCGTTAACTGATTTTAGTAACATATTTACCCGAAAAGACCCATTTTCTAAAATCTTTGTGGTATTATTAAAAATATTTTCTGCAAGTTCATCTTCAGAATTTATAATGTTATTACAACTGACTTCTTCAGATTCCCAAAACTTTTCCATCATTTTATTGATCTCCGACGAACTTAATTATTATTTGCACTTAAATACCCAATAAATTCCTCAGATATATTGCCCGCAATAACCAAACCAAAAAGTGTGTTTTGTAACACCGGCAAACCCCTACCTAATTTTATTATCTCTGGTGTGATTACCTCGTAATAAATATCGGCACCGAGAAGTATGTCAACTGACTTTTGTTTGCCAAAAAAAAGGATCAGCCAAATGCAAATCTGATGGAATTCGAATTTTATTTATATCTATTTCTATTTGGGGCAGTTTCGATACAAAGTTATCCATTACTGAACAAGATATACTAAGTTCCTGGTTATTGACGTCTTTACAATTTCTTAAAGATAGTGTAATGTCAATCATTTCATTACACATGGCCCCTTTACCTGATATTCCCGAAATTTGAATAGTGCGTTTATAAGATGGATAAAGTAACCTTCTCGCTAACTTTGTTGTTATTAACGAACATTGTGCACGCTGTCTAATAAAGCAGTCGCTATAACGGATTTTCCGTTCCTATCCAACAAAAACACCTGTGTTGTAGCTAACATAACATAGTTAGACCTTCCTTGTGCCATTGCAGACAACGATTGAATTGAATTATTTAAAAGAGTTTTATTTTCCTCAACTGTTTGGTCAAAAATACCTCCTGCAGTTGCCTTATCCTGAGGTGCATGACTTTCCCAAAAGTTTCCACTAATATTAGATGGAACATTATCGCGAAAGCTATTAACAATAGCAACATTTCCTCTGCTGCTATGACCCTGATCACCATATTGCCCTTTCTGAACGTGCAATAATGTGTTGTGACTACCCTTACAAATGAAACACCCTGATTCAGTACAGTTTTGAACAAAATGAGGTAAAAAACACTTATAACACAATTTAGTTGTATTCACAAATTGCCGTCGTTGATCAACCGACATCGATTTAAATTTAAAACATTCACCCACCTGGTGATAAGTACCCTTACAATAGCAACATTTTTGCATATAAGCTCACCTTGAAGCGTGGATTTTGTATTTAAATTAACAAATTTCCCTTCACTTTCCGGGACCCCTAAATTCTCTAATGCTATACACCGCTTTTCCAGAAAACCCAAAAATGCTTTCAATGTTGGCAGTGCACTACTTCCTCTGTCAAATTCAAATGCTTGTTTAGTTTGGAAATCTAACTTTTGAGTTAATAAGTAGATTAAAATCAAATCCCATGCCTCAATTGGGACACTTAGCTTTTTTAAATCTTCCATATGTTGATTTATTGTTGTAATGAATTCACGTAAGTTAATTCCCGTACACCTATTTATAGACGGAATTTCCACCAGTGTCTTAATGTGGGCATTGATAACAAATAATTTATTTTCATACCTATTTTTCAAAGTGTTTAAAGCTATATTGAAGTTATCGTTCGTTAAAGGTAAATTTTCCACCAATTTAAGAGGCTCACCCCTTAGGGAGGATTTCAGATAAATAAACTTTTGTATATCAGATAATTGTGTGTTATCGATAATCAGGGCAGAAAATAAATCGTAAAAACCACTCCAATCGGAAAATTTTCCATTAAAAACTGAAATGGACAGCTCTGGAACCTTAACATAATTATTTGGAGCCTGTGACGGCACAGGAGAGCTAGAGCTCGAGCTAGAATTTGTTCCAATAGGATTTTGTAAATTTCTTTTAATTAGTGCACACAAATTAAGATATTTGGTTTCTACGTTAATTCTATCATTAAAAATAGTATCAGAATCATCCTCATCTAGGTCTTCAATTTATTGTCGCCAACCTTGATATTAACTCAAAATTATTTAAAACAGTGTAAGCAGAATTCGGTCACATATATGTCTTTCTTTTTCTAATCTTTTTCTTTCCTTCGATACAATAGTCTTATAATATGTTCAAATATGGCAACATTGTATAGTCCTCACTTGGTGCGTTATATATCGTTTTTCATGTTAGATGGTCCTCACTTTGTGGATATGGTGATGAATAATTATACGGTGCTCGTTTTGATATATAAATGGTTGGTCCTCAGATTGTCGAATATACACAAATTTTAAAACTTTTTTCCATATGAAAATTCACGAGTATATTATCGTTCACCATTTACCTAATTTTCGAATTATATTACATATCTGTCCCTAACGTTCTCAATCCACTCCTTCATGGTGTCCTCACTTTGTATGCTGAAAGTCGTGTCCTCACTTTGATAGCCAGTCGTAAATATATATATACATATATATATATAGAATTGAAAGATGGGTGTATCGCCGTGATCTTTGATCATGAGAGTCGAGTTGATTTTTGGTTTACTCAGTTCGAAAGCCTGACTGATGAGACCTAAGAGGTCGAAACAGCTGTCTCAGGATGCGAACTGAATAAATTAGATATCGACTCAACTATCTTTTTTTGATTTTATATATATAGATATATAAATTACATATAATTATTATATAAATTACGAGAGGCCTTAAGATACTTTTTAAAAAAGTATTATTTCAAGAATATATAATACATCAAAGACGTTCGATTAGTAAAACAATTGATTCTAGACTAAAGGTGAAAATAAAAAGTTGAATGAAGTAATGAAAATAGGGAGTAAACAGTCTAAGGTACAATTACACTATCCGGTTCAAAGTTCTATGTTGACACGTTATAATCTAGCAAGCTAAGGGCTATTGACACTATAACACCTACCCCCTTAGAAAGAAGCCTCCTGGGGAAGATTAATTCTCTCTTCTTTGGAGCTGTCTCCTGTTTCTTGCCTAGAAGATTTTTTTTTGAATTGAAGTCTTCTGATAATAAAATAGCCAGTTATAGAGATGGCTAAGACGTACAAAATAATGGTCCAGAAGCTTGGATTGAATAACTTAACATTTCCTTGAATTATAGGTACAACTTGATGTTGAGGAATTTCTTTTAGATTTCTTAATCTAATCGTCATTCTAGGAATGTTGGGTTTTTCTTAAACTAAGTGCGGCTTATCGTTAACGAGAGGTTTCCCAAAATTTTTTTTTGAAGTTCTAGTTCTTGTTGATGAAATTTTATTTTACAGTCTCCTGTTTCTATTAGAAAAATTCCATCGATTGTTCTTTTTCTCACTATTTGCAATTGCTGAAGATAATAATCCATTTTCTGGCAAAGCGGTTGCTGAAATCACTAGCTTTAGACTATCTAACCTCCAGTTTTCATCCTAGCTGCAAAGAAAACTTGATTTGATACTAAGTGAGTGGACATTGATAAGAATTTATCAAATTGCTAGTACTGCAAAAAAATTGTGTTTGTCAAAAGTGATAGGTTAATCACAAACTTGATTGTGTGGCTGCGATATTGCCGCATCGACAATACAATCCCTGATACATTGACATTAACAAGTTAACTTAAATCGTCTCAGATATTTATTCTTGTTTACTCACACTTAAACTAGAGAATATTCAATTTGGAAGTCAATATCTAAAAAAATAGCTTGAACCGTTGAATGAAAAACTATAGCTCACCTTATGGTAAAATTCATTTTTTGCTAATGGTTCTGAAATAGAGCCGGCGGAACCGTCGTTTTGGTTTCAAGTTTGTCAGTGATGCTTGGGACGTTGTGACGGTAATATCGCTGCGTATCAAATGTGTAGGACTAATCGGCACCAGTGCGAATTTTGAAAATCTGTGCTTCTGTGACCCTGTCCCTTTATGTGAACAATATTTTTTCCAGTGTTGAAAGTCATGAATTTTAGTGCAAATATGATATATAAAAACTGTTTCAACAACAAAAGATTTGATTAAGACATTACATTTTTCAATTTTCCATTTGGCGTCGGTAAACGTGCGCAAGAATGGCAAAAAATGTACGAAACTATAAACCCTGCACTAATTATTTATTTGAAGAATGAATTGATCTATGAGGTGCATTTCCTCCCTAGTTGTGTTATTGAGAATGGTAGGCAAATATTGTTAACGAAAAATGCAGTTCCCATTCGTGTTATTAAAGAAAATATGCTTTTGAAAAAAATGGCATTATTCGCTACTAAGAATAAAGATTTACCACACTACTAAAATGATTTTGAACACCTTTACACTATGCTAGTCTCTTCAGGAAATGATTGAAACTCGTTTTTGCTATTGGGAAAAAAGCTCATACAATATAATAAGGTTTGTCAACGTGAACTTTTGACTCAAGCTAACCCCATAAAAAAATGTTTATAGATCAGGGGATCCAGCTGGTACATTTCCATCAATCACATTATTATAAATATCTTTTATTTCTCCAGCATACGATTATGTGTGAGTGTTTCACTCGTTTGAAACATTTTTTGAAGCTCGTTTGAAAAAATGTTACTTCCGACACCCGCGAAAAATATTCTATTTCCCTTTGGACAATAAAAATTAAATCATTTAGATTGTTCATTTCCCTCTTTTAACTTCAAACTTTTCCAGTTTATTCAAACTTATGTTATCAAAATTGGATAAATAAATATTTAAAAAAAATTAAAGTCACAAAACTGAGTGGACCATTGTCCACATCAATATGTACCACCCAGCTCAATTTCTACAAGTGCCATGTGGTGGTACCACCGTACAAACAAGCTCCATATATATGGGGGGTCCCGGTGAGGGAAGAGGCAGGATGGGAATGTAATACGCATTCGCTATATTGAAAGAGCGCTGCATCTCTTCATGATTGTTCTCTCAACGCTCAAGCGAATATATTATTATCATCTTTGTCTTAGAAATGTAAAGGACCTCGCAGTAATCTTATGGAAGACCGTTTTCGGAGAAAGTCGTGAAACTTCAATGTATCAAACTTTGACCCCCCTGTATAATCCAAACGTGGGACTCATAAACTTGGCGCGATGGTGAATTTTGTTTTCACCAAAACCGGTTTTCCATAAGATTAGTGCGGGGACCTTCACAATCTAATCCATTACTTATGAGTTAACTGTATAAACCCTCACTTCGTGGAATCTACTAATCATATGGTTTTAAATGAAACTAACTGTTTCTAAATGACTCCACAATATACATCATGTCAAAAGTAGCTTCTGTCATTCTGACGATGATATTTATATCGAAACAATTGTCAATAATTCAATTGCAATTTACACATTTTTACAAATATATTGTGGAGTCATTTAGAAACAGTTAGTTTCATTTAAAACCATAACATTACTTATGAATTACTGTGTATTTTTTTTATCGTCCTGTATAGCTCCGAAATCAAAAGAAATAAAATAATACTCCACGAAATTACCGCTAAGTAGTTTCGATTGTTGTACATGGAATATTTATATGTTTACATCCCATGAGTCACGATTGTGTACTTGCTTTATTCCATCAGTTCCAGAAAGTATAATATTGGGAACATGTCATTCAATACCTCACGCAAGTTTGTGAATAGAAATGATACAATACCATGGTTATATGCAGTGGATTTTGAAGATGCAAATTGGGTTATTACTAGTTCCTTTATGATATTTACAATGCAAACTGGTGAGTATGCATTATGTTTCCATAGGCCAAGCAATAGGTAGATATTTATGACATAACTTGGTATGATAAATTTGGTTTTGACACGTGAATGTTTTAAAGTAATTTGTTATATAAGTATTTAAAACGAAAAAAAAACGTTTTTATTCAGCTTTTTTCCATATAAGGTGGAAAGTCTGGCGCAATCTCAATGGTTTGTTGTGGGGACAACGTAGGTGATTAAAATACAAGCAAAGTGAGAGGGACAGCGACTTGATCGGATAATCCGGGACCGAGGAGATTCCGACAAACAGGAAAATTAGTCGTCCTATTGAAAATTCATATCTGTCATTTTCCAGTTACTTTGTTAAAAAGGAGTTCTTATGCAATTGGAATGTACGAAGGGCAGATTCCGGGCAACGGTTACTTTCATCGCAGTTGTAATTTTAATTTTCCGATGCGATAATTTGCAACGTGCCTGGATGCGTAATCGATATACCGATTTCCAGTTTTGAGACGGTTAATGATCCTAAAACCCATAAACCAGGATCACGAATGTATTTCTTATGAAAGCCGATAACTCTGAATGTTATACATTACCAAGCAAGCGGGTATAGTAGTTATTGAGAAAAATCATAGTAGAAAACGGATGTTGTTATCATATAAGAGACATTTCAGAGTATAATTTATATATGTTTCGGAGACGCTAATATTTCTTATGAATTTGTTATGAACATTCAAAACGAAAAAATCGCATTTTTCTTCATTTAACGTGAAGCATACTGAAGCAATCTCAATGGTACGGGTCGAATGATCATAGGTAATTGGAATGCGGAAAAATGGAGGGGTCGAGTGACTCAATTGAGCAAATAATTAGGAACTGTGAGCTGAAACTTTGTACAAGGAAGCTCAACATATTACGCACTATTTATCTGTGGAAAGCAGACGTCAAGCACGGGCTACTTCTATGGCAATTGCAATTTTAATTTTTTTTGTGATGATTTGCATCGTCTCTGGATGCATTTTCGATATTCCGATTACCAATTTTTGAACGGGTGTAAAAAGTACAGATGTGAAGTAGCACAACTATATTTTCCATTTGTAATAACTGATGCCCGGGAACACCGCTGAAATACACTGAGCGCCGGAAAGTAGCGGAGTAGTGGCGTAGCGGGGATTGAAAAAAGGAATACCATATACTTAATAGTGAAAGCGCGCTGGCTCTTGACGCGACCAAATTTTTGTAAAAAAATATTCATCTCTTGATTGGCCTATCATTCCCATGATGAAACTCTAGCTATTATCGAAATCTGAAATAATTGATATTATGAAGAACGAATTCACTTTGCAACTGAAATAAAGTCATAAAAAAGGATTTGAAATGGAGGAACTGTATCAGAAATTTGCTTGAGTGTGGCTTTTGTTATTTTTTTACTTAATGCTTTCCATGAAATCTGACTATTTGAATTTCTCCTTCCAGTTATTCGATCAGTAATCATCAACAAAATGCCAGTGATAATTATAATATTCATTAAATGTTTCAACATTCCTCAATTATAATTGAATTTATCAGTTTTGTTGTATGTGCTACAAAAAATATTGCTATCATATTCAAAGAGCCACAAAAATTATTATAAAAAAAATTTATTAACTCACACTTGTCATCTTTTCATAAACAGCATTTAATCATAAAAAGATATAATCAACAGCACCGTACATGAATAAAATTTAACAAATTTGATAGCCTTAGTTGAATTCAGCGTAAATTCAAAGAATTTAACGATTCGAAATTACAATTGAAATTAATAAAATACTAAAATAACAGAAGTGAGCAATACAAAATAATATCATAATCGATTCATAACATCAACCCTTCGTTACCCGCACCAGAAAAAACCACCACCGTTACCCGCGAGCTAGCCCAGTGATCACCTTCACTTTGAAGGCGAATATACGAATGAAATAGTGCTGTTAGAAAGAAATAAAAAGAACGCTATGGTGAATTATATTAAATTTTTCCATAAAACGTTTGTCATTCTGTAAAAATATAAAATGATATTTCTAAATTAAGTAAAGCAAACAAACCAAACACTCAAAACAAACTCTGTCAAAATCAGATTGAACGCATTAGGTAATAGTGTGTAAAGTGTAAATTTTGATTACGGCATTTTTTCATATTACACCAATTTCAGACCAATTCACTTGCCAACGATCTCAGATAATCTCGACGCGCCATATTGTGAACGACATTGTTTGATCGATAAATAACAATCCCATTTATTACAGCAATATTGGGAACGAAGGAAAAGACAGTCAAAGGCTATTTGCAAGTCATCTTTGCTACAGAATAAAGACTTTTTGCTTGGTCCACCGTATGAACTCCACTTTTATACTATGTAATAACTTCACCAGGATAACCGGAATGGTTCATTCAAAGCCTTTTATACATCCTCCAAAGCATGTCTCCAAACGAATGTTAGACTATAGCAGGCATGACCTACGTTGTCTAACAGTCCTTTCAACAGGCCACTGTCATCTGAATCATCATATGCTGAAACTTGGACTGTTGGAATATCCGACATGCCCTCTTTGTATGGAAGATGATGAAACAGCAGAGCCTATAATTTGTACCTGCCCCGCCGCGGCTCAAATCAGGTATCTGATGATTGGCAGGGTGAGCTCTCGCCCTCGGACCTGGAATGTCATTCACCAAATCAACTAATCGGCTTTGTTAAGAGGCTGAATTTGTTCGGTGGAATCTGAATACGAGTGAGCCACAATGGACTCTTGCAAGACGCATTGGAGGGCCTTATAGCCCCTCCCACTACACAACTAATATAACCTAACTTTTGGTTTGAAATTATCGCCAGTGTTTCAATCGATGGCACCATTCTCGTGTATAGTTGACAGAAGCAAAACTTTTTTGAAACATATGTTTGGAACAGACATTCCCGTACAAGTCCAAGCTGATGCTCCTTTCTTTGATTGCTACAAACAGTGGCGGAACTTCCCATTTATTCTTCCGAAGGGTGCTAACCAAAGTTAGTCTGTAATGCCTGAGAGTAAATAGGCTATGGGCATTCGGCCTCATTTTCGCGATTTTAACATGGGAATCTCCATAAGGAAATCTAAGGTCGAAATTAGCGAAATTGGCTTGTAAGGTGGGTTCACACCGGCAACCGGACTACAACCGGATGGCAACTAATCGCGGCAAATGACGTCTCGTTTGAAAGGCCTTAACGTCTAGTGTATACGAAAAATAATAGAAAAATTCTAACTACCCCTATTCATCCCCCAACACAGCACCCCTCATACTAAAAATTATCCAATCATAGCAAACGACGGCTCGTTTTAAAGGCCTTAACGACTAGTATATACATGAAAAAAGTCCACCCCTTTCATCCCCCACGCAGCACCCCTCAAAAGCAATCATAGCAAACGACGTCTCGGAAGGCCTTAACGTATATAGATAAAAAAAACACCCAAATATATATACCCACCCCATATGACCCCCCAAATTCAACCACCCAGACCCAAAGGACCCCCAACCACCCAAATATTAACCCGCCTCCAAATGTTTAGGCCCACAATCCACTCTTTAAATTACCCAAATGTTTGAATTGAAAAAAAATTTACCATAGTCCGGGCGCGAACCATCAACCTTCGCGTCTGAAACAATGCATCTAACGAACATGGCTATTCACACTCATACGTGTTAGATGCAAAAAGAGGTATAAAAAAAAGAGTGCATCAGCTTGGTTTGAAGTAAAATAGACTTAAGTGTATAGGTGTATAGGTACATTGAAAATTTAAATAAAGTATATATGACAAGTGGAATATCGTTGACCTTACTCGATTCTTTTTAACATATACAGAGTGCTGCAAAATTATAGTTCGCAAAGTAAATCAACTAACGTATCGCTGAAAATACATTATGACAAGCAGATTTCTATCACCCAGCAAGTGTCCCTATTGGGTATTATTTTAAGATCGTTATTTATTGCGGGGGGTGTTCTGATTTAACAAAATAAAACAACCACAGTAGCTTTTTTTTATGTTTTTTACAAATAATGCAGTGGATATTTTTATATCTACTTTGCGGCTATAACATATTATCGCACAAAAAAAAATATAGGTGGGTGTAATATATAGCTTCATCTGTTTTTAACAATTGAATATTTCTATATCTACTTTGCGGTTATCATCAGTCAGAAAATATATATACAGGAATCGTTAAAAA
>CAJUYH010009980.1:0-12936 GCA_910591685.1 Galerucella tenella
AATAATACGTTGTATGAATCGTGTAACTAGCGCCCTCTATGAGAGTTAGTTATAAAAACAAATTCATGGGATATATCAGCTTCCAAAACATATTCGTATAAAATTTCATTACAATGGTGCCAGTAGTTTCGGCAAAATCGTAAGAAATGTGTAATTTTTTATTTTCTTCAACGCCCTTTATCTTGAAAACGGATGGCGTTAGAAAAAAATTTTACTAAGCAAACCCCAATTATTTTTCAGTTTTTTACCTATCCTAGAGACGGTGTTACCTTTTTTTGAAACACCCTGTATATTCTTGATCTTAGAAGTTTCCCCAACATTTCTACGCAAACCCCATTAAAATTACTCCAGTTTTATCAAAGTTACAGTATTTAATATATATATTTTCTTGTAAATTCAAGATTCCTAAAATTTATACAAAATAATGAAAAGTGCTGTATTTCGTAATTAGGAAAAATTAATTATCCTCAAATTTTATCTATGGAACAGACCTCCTAAATAACAGTTTCCACCCTTCGAAAAATTGTTTCAATGCCACCTTATTATATAATATATTTTTCAATAAGATACTTGGTTTTTTATTAGAATATAATATTTATATTATATATGAGATATTTGCTAAAAATGATTATGTGCTATGACAAAAAAATGCCATCTTAAAGCCGATATTTTCCTCTTCAAAACGCCGTATTACAATTATTTATATCTACTTTATAATTGTACAATAGTTTATCATGTACTCCGCCGCGCCTCAGAAAATAGAGTCGCGCGGATGCGAAACACATACTTAGTTTACCGAATTTTTTCCGGACAAACCATTGCTCGGACGAAAGAAATGCAGGAAACCTTTTTTGTTGCAAAACACTCCCCCTACACGGTGGTTTTTTTTATTTTTCTCTACCTTCCTCCCAGCGCGAAATATTGGAAAATTTCGAAAAAAAAAAACCTTTTTTTATATTAATCTACATAATTTAAGGTACTTATGAAAACAAATCAGCCGTATTGCTAATTACTTGTAGTTGTTACCCCTATCGTCTGGCCTATCAAATAAAGATCTACAAACCTTTAGCATTATATTAATAATATAATATTAAAGTGTAGCATATAATAATATTTCGGATGTTCAATATATAGATTTTAAAATGTACTCACATTGTGAAAATAGGCCGTTGCAACTTTGTCGATAGGTGTATTACTATCAGAAGGAACTAATATCCAAACTGGTTTAACAGATTTGCTTGATTCTATGCTGCCGCCTTCTAGTTGTCCGAAAACATTCGAACCAAAACCATATAGCTTACCATCAAATGTTAAAATTAGTGTATGTGCATGACCTGCAGTTACCTGGAATTGAAAAGTCAGAATTATAAACTAGATCAACATCTTGACAGCATTCGAAGCTTATTGACAATTTTCAATTTCATAATTGTACAAAATACATAGACATTAATTGCAAAAAGCTTGATTGTACCGTTACTGCCTGATCTAGTGAGAAATAGAAAGAAATACACTTTATTGTTTAAAAAAGCTTAATGTCCAGGAGGAAGAGTAGCATCCCCGTTAAAGACTGAGAGATGACGAACTTCTGTGTGGTTTGACTGACCTCGGTATATAACATTGTCATTGTTTTGTGCTTCTCCGTTTGGCAACCGCCGCACTATGGCAACTTTGTGTCGGTAACTAGATCTTTAACTCATATTTCAAACTATAACGAACAGGTAAAGCTATTCAATTTTTTTTTACGTGTGTTCACAGTAAGTTAGATTAAATACAGTCCGCAGAAGCAAACATGAGCCCTGGTGGGCGTGTTTATGTCGCTGTAGTTGTATTTTTGTAGTAACAATTCAATATTTTGAATCGGTAACCAGATATCGATACCATAAATGTCAACTGTTAAGAGATATGTAAACAAAGTCAAACTTGCGAAAAATTTAACTCTAAATATTAATAAAAAAATTTATATTGGACCAAAAATAAAACTGTTATTTGCCTAAATGTCTATATTTTCAAATTACATGACTGTAGTAATGTCATGAAAAAGAAGGATCAAGTTTCTATGGAAAGCAGCAAAATATGAACTGGTTTATGTAGCCTAATCCTACATCTATCTGCTTACACATCAGGATCTTTTGGAATAGAGCCGTCGAATGCCGTTTGTTAACTTTTTGTTTAATTCAAATCAATAGTGTGACCAATTTGGTATATATCTAGACATGGATCTAAATTACTATGTTATGTTTGGTTGTTTCCTCAAGGCATAACATGTACCGTACCTTTTTTTGTAAAATTAAACGAGATAAATATCATTACCTGTTTAATCTGTTCTGGAAAATCTAATAGTTTCGGTCCAAATTCGTTATCACAGTTTCCATGTCCAAGCTGTCCATGAATGCCCCATCCCCATGTATATACCTTACCAGAAGAAGTTAATGCTACACTGTGGTATTGTCCAGCACAAATATCTACAATTTTGCAAGATGAAAGACTCGTTATTATTTGTGGATAAGGACTTTCTTGAACAGAGTGTCCTAATCCTAATTGACCATATGTATTGGAACCCCAAGAATATATCTGTAAATTATAAAAAGAATTATTATTAATAATAATGAGATCAAAGATTAAATTATTATACTATACTGGGTCTTTCCCCTTTAAGTTGTGTGAAATGTACAGGTGGACATGATGAACTCAAGTAGAATAATATTGCAAGAAAGACATTTATTTCAAATTGTAGATATCAAAGATAATAGTTTAGTACTATCATACTGCCTTACAAAGGAAGTTTTCTGAAAAATACTTCACAAAGAGCAGACCGTTGACTAAGAAGAAACAACTACATCTCAGTCTATATGCCACGACAGATATTGGATTACACTAAGTTGAACGGGGTTGGTATATCTGCACGATAAAAACAACAATTCTGGTATGTAATTAGAAGGGACAACATTATTTGTAGACCGGTTTCGACGAATTTGCGCATCATCAGTACAAGCTAGAGAGATTTCAGTATAACCTCGTACAAAAGATGACCATGTATATGTCTAGTAAATATATAATCTCGTTTAAACAAATTGAAACAGATTATTACAGTAATCATTAGAAGTGGACCATTAAAAATTATCAAAAAATCACAAGAATATGTAATTATTTTTATACTGTCTAGTTCAATGTAGTATAGATTACAGCAATTTAATTTAAAAGACCTTTAATTTATAATTCATAGATTTAATTATAGGATTGTGAGTAATGATGTATTATTAATTCAATAATATTTTTCAATGAAAATGCTTTATAAATACCAAAATTTTGGGTGTTTCCTGTATTTCTTTATTCAAAAGGGATAGTCAAGTATGAAGTACATTTTTCTTATTTTATGTATGTTTCTTACATACGAATATGTTCAAGCAGTTGTAAGTATTTGCAACCATTGGATTGATTATTTTATTATTAAAATAGAAGGTTCACAATTATTGTATATTTGGATGCCTATACCAAAATCATATATTAATAGGGGTCATTAATAAATGATTTAATATTATAGCTCAAAAACGTACTGTTTACGGAAAGTCACTTTAATTTAATTAATTTTCAGATGACCGAAAAACAAGTCACTGCTACAAAAAAATTAATAAGGAATACGTGTACAAATAAGCAAGGAGTATCTCCTGGTAAGTTATTAGAATACTCTAGATGAAAAGATAACAAAGTTCAATAAGAAAATAATACATAGAGTGTTGTATTTTAAAAAGAATGAAGTGGGTAATATCAAAAATCCAAAAAATATGGAAATGGAAAAGAATATGTTTTTAGAATTTGTTATTAATTCTAAAAAAAGAAAGGAAACATTTCCCATCAAGCAAATATTCACGCTTCAAGCTATCAAAAACTATTAAATTATTGAAGATCTTGAAAATTTTATTATCAAATATCAACAGTTTATTTGCTAATATCTAATCCCTAATGAATCCTCAAATATCGGTTCAGTTTCTTCCAATTTCCTACACATAATAACAGTATACATATTGTTGCTGGTCTACCTACTAACATTTGATCTTATTTTTTATTTTATTATATATTAATCATTTTTAATTTTATATATGAATTGACCATACTCACGATTTCAGAAAAGGTCGATGGGATGCATAAGGGAGAATTTGACTTTTCAGATAAAAATTCAATGGTAAGCCATATTTGAATTGATACAAATCAATTATTTAATAAGCAAATTTTTTTTCAGTGTTACATGTATTGTGTTCTGATGTCATACAAATTGGTAAGTTTATACATGATACTAGAGGACCCGACAGACGTCCTGTTCTAACCTCTTGTTTTATCTAATACAAATATTGACAATTTTTCATTTTTATTGAAAAATATCACATTGTTACATACAATCAGATAGTATCGTTCATTTTTTGATTGAAGGAATATGGTCCCCGCTAACTATAAGTTATATTTCAAAATAGAGATGTACATTCAGTACAATATTTTGCTTTCAGATGAAAAAAGATAACTCATTTGACTGGGAAGAAGGTATCATTGTGATGCAAACTAATGCACCTCCCAGCATAGCCACACCTGCTATTGAAAGTTTTAAAAACTGTAAAAACGCTGTCAAGACAATAAATAATAAATGTAAAGCCGCTTTAGAGATCGCCAAGTGTTTATACGACTATGATTCTGTTGTAAGTACAACCAATGTATCATAATATTTTTAAACATTTTGGGTATGATGAGATATAACTTTCACATTCACTTTAGAATCAATTTTACAGCCTAGGATTGTGATTGTTATTAATTAACTCATTATTAGACTTATTCTGTTTCAGAATTATTTTTTGCCATGAAAATATCTCCAGATGTTACTCATGATTCTCTACCAAGTGATGCCACATTTTGTGTTTATTTGAGCACCCAATAAATAGAAAAAAATATGTTTTGTTTTTAATTTCAATAACTAGGTTATTAATTGATTATACATAGATTAAAACTTGTGAAATGAACCATGGAATTTTTTTGAATATTCTATTCAAATATTAATTCATATGTACAGTATTATTATGTCTTTTGGAAAATAAGAGCTTCCATGGAACTTACTGTACTATTCAAGTTGATCTCGGACAGCATTTCGGATACAGAAAACTTCTTTCATTGTTTTCCTTTAAAATTCCTAGAAGTCCCTCGCAGTTACAACTTTTTGGAAGTGCCCTTTCACAATAACAAATATGATTTCCATTGGTCGGTTTCACAGCTTGCACGGTCAGTAAATTCATACTGTGATATGGGACTTAACTTTACTGGGGTTTCATTGAATAATTTCAAAAGTAATTTAAGAGTTTTTCTTATATACTTTTATTTTATGAATTTATTTCTACAAGGGGTGATCCTGTTTACTAATAAATAAATTTCGTTAGATAGTTGTTGCGGGCAATATATTGTAGGTTCTGTATCTGTAGAGTAGGGAGGGTGAGTGTAGGCTCACAGCACTTAGGCCACATGTGACCCATTGTAGGTTATTTATGTTTGTAGCAATCCACCCCATAGATGTTACATTAAACCCTCTCAATTCTATATTTGTAAGTCACTATCCAATTACAGACAAAGTGAACGTACATCTTAAAAAAAATAACACTTGAATACTCACCCCGAAATCCGTAATAACCAAAGTGTGTTTTTTACCGCAACTGACACTTAAAACTTTCACTTTTAATTCGGAAAGCGTTTGCACTAGCCTTGCAGGACTACTCTGGGTTAATAATGGTCCCAGTCCGAGACAACCAGAATTAGATACTCCCATTGTATAAACGTTGTTATTCCGAACAACGGCTGCGTGTTCAAAGCCACAGCTAAGAGGATGCAAATCTGGAAGTTTCTTAATAGGAAGTATTGGTGAAGGTAGTTCAGGCGGTTGCACCGTGTCCAGCAGTGACAATTCGAAGCTGCAACAAAAAATGGGGTGTTAATTGTGGTCTGTCGCTGCTAGAAGAAATTATAAACAGAATTCGACTAGTTACTTCTGCTGTGAAAATCATTTTGATGTTAGTAATTTATTATAAATATGTGTACAGAAAGTTATTCACTATAAAATATCATAATCTATGCTTCATCACGATTTTAAAAAAAGAAGACGACAGAACTGTGGTCCCCTTTTGTAGCTAACTTCTCTTTTAGGTAATGTACGTCACTGCATATATGGCGAACTATTTAAATTAGTATTGCCGAAAACTACGAATTGGGCGACATCTGTTAATTTTCTTTCAAAATTCAATAGAGGTGAACAAAGCCAGAATGCGAACATCGTTATATAAAGTGGAATTAATTTTGTCGTAACACATTGATTATGTTCGTCAAAAGGTATCTAGGTCAACTTACACTTTAATTGTACTGAAAAAATATTTGGAATTTTCGACTTTAAAAATGGTCTACCATGCTGTCATTGAAAGTCATGTTAGATATGGTATTATATTATTTGGAAGCTGCACTGATGTCGGTAAACTATTTATTTGTCAAAAAAGAGCTTTGAGAATAATATTGGGAATGAAAGTGAGAGATTCTTGTAGGAATAAATTTAAACAGAACAAAATATTGACGACTACAGCAATCTTCATACAAGAATCGGTGCTATTTTTCTTCAAAAATCGTTCACTTTTTGAGAAAGATAAACCTCAAAGTAATTACACAACCAGATCAATAAATTATGTGTATCCATCCCACAGACTTTCAATGACAGAACATGGGGCATACTATACATGTATCTGTATTTATAATAGTCTTCCTTCATCTTTAAAACATATCGACAATATTATACAATTAAAAAAGAAGTTATTTGAATTTCTAGTTGAGTTAGAACCTTATACCTTAAGCGAATTCTTTAATTAAATTACAATATTGTATCTTGTTGTTACTATTGACCCTATTTCGTTTTATGTTATTTGTAACATACTTCTGAAATAAAGTTTTGTTTGTTGTTTTGTTGTTGTTGTTTGTAAACAATAGAAAGTGTTATTTAAAATTTTAGTCTAAATAGTAATGTTTGTATGTATGTATTTTGGGGTGACATTCACTGAGGAGAGTCTCAGAAACTAGTAGTTCTTTTAGTCCTATTTCCCGGAGGAATTTTAGGATGTCTGCAGGCTTCAACTTAGGCAAATGTTCCTCTTCTATCCAGTAATCTCCTAGGTGCTGTGCTCTAGGATTCTGAAGTGCTGTGCAGTTGGAAAGTATGTGGATGGAGGTTTCTTCTTCCATTCCACAAAATCTGCATTCTTTTTCCTCCACTGTTAAAACTCTTAGCGCAGTTTTACTTTGACTTATGCATTCTTTTGATCTCAACAGGTTGTAGTCACCCAGAAGTGTCTTTGATTGTATAAGCCCTACTAGATCTTTCCAATAGTCAGATCTTCTCTTTTTCTCGGCTCTACCTAATTCTTCCAATATTACATTGGGGCTGATTCCGCAAAAGGGTTCAGGCCCCCAGAAAGGTATTTCAGTCCCCCTCTTTGCTAGTTCATCTGCTATTTCAGGTGTCCTGGAATCCATAGTAAGGTGACTGCATTGTTCTCGCCTAGTTCATTGAGTTTGGATAGGCATTCCCACACCATTTTGGAAATGATTACACAAGAGCTCAGTGCTTTAATGGCTGCTTGACTATACGACATTATGATAATCCTTTGTCTTCTGTATCCTTTATCAATATTGAACTGGGCGCACTTTCTTATGGCGTGGATTTCCGCTTGAAAGATACTTGGGGTTTTTCCCAAGCTTTCAGAGTGTTTGGTTCCTGGCCCGAACACTCCTATCCCAGTTCCTTCTATTGCTTTTGAGCCGTCTGTGTACCATTGCATAGCATTCTTTCCAAGTCTGGTAATGGTATTTGGATCCCATTCTTTCTTGTTGCTTAATTCCGTAACGAATTTGAAAAGTTATACTTTTTCATCATACTGTCTTGTGGCATGTCCCAGGTTGTCTGATTTCTAAGAAGTGAGGAGGTGGTTTTTTTAATGATTCCCTCATTCAGATTAATTGTTATCTCATGAGGCTGGGAAGCTAGACCAGACGTCTGCATACACAAACTTTTAATGTTTTTTGAATTTGTGCCTTCTAGGCCACATAATATTATATGTCCTGCTTTAAAAACCGCTTCACCTTCTTTTAGTGGTCTGCTTCTGACTGACTCACTCTGACCTAGGAAGTATTTTAACAGAAGATGGAAAAATAGACGCAGATCTTAATAACAGATAAATCAAATAAATCAACAAGATTATATTATTCCTTAAATCGAACAGTACTAAGCCATAAATACATTGATATGAATACAACGATGGAAATATACAACAAAATTACAGTACCAACTATAACTTATGCCAGTGAGAACTGGGTACTGCAGAAAAAGCATGAAACAAAAATAAATGCAATGGAAATGAAATATTTAAGGAGAATAGCAGGTAAAACGAAATGGGACAAAGTAAGGAACGATGAAATGAGAAGCATAACTAATCAATACCCAATAATATCAAATATTGAAAAGAAACAATTGAACTGGTTTGGCCATCTAGTAAGAATGAAGCAGGATAGAATAACGAGAAAAGTAATGGAAATGGGAATATCAAGAAAAAGACAACAGGAGGAAATGGATAGACCAGATTGAAGAAATTGGAAAGAACAAAGGAAAGTCATTAGGAGAGATGAAGGCATTAGCTAGGGACAGAAAAGAATGGAAAACATGGGTTCAGGAAGAACTTCAATCCGACGCCTGAGAAGGCATAAGGATAAGAGAAAGAAAGAAGAAAGCTTCTGACTCCAATATATTCCATGAGGTTAAAAAGAGTTACTTCAATTTCCGTCATTCTTAGACCTATTTTCTTAAACACTACCACACAAACACGTTTAGGAAATTACAAAAATAAAGAAAAGCCTGCCAAACTCACTAAAAACGCCTCGAAAAACACATAAAAAAACTAAACAGCATCAAACACCCTTACAGACTGTTTTGTTGTTCACCTTTATAGCAGCCATATTGAAAAATTCAGCGCCATCTAGTGACACGTGATTTTCTCGAATAGGTTTAACATTGTAAGTATATGAAAATTTTAAAAAAGCTACATTTAACTTATCCAATCAAGCATCTTATAAACACAAACATGCATCTTAACATTTTAAATTGTCCAAAACAGTTTCTGAACATTCTATTTTTTGAATTTTTAGCTATAAAAAACGGTTTATTAAAAATCTTTATTTAAACTTACCCTGTATTTTCAGTCTTCCAAATTAAATGTATAATTACAACAAGGAATGTATCTAAAAGGTCTTTAATTGTGATTATAGTCCTATCTGCGTTCTCAAAATCAATCGATTCAATCGTAGTATCGAGACTAGAACAATGTTTGGTAGTTTGGAACAATCTACTGACTAGAGGAATGGCGCATGGTTGACTAGGATCGAGTTGCACCGCTAGACGGCGTAAAATATCCAAAGGAAATGTTTCAATATTTAACCTAAAAATTATTTCTTAGATGCAATTTATCTAACAATTTCTATAGATTGCTTACCTAATGTACTGGAATATGTGGTGGGAGCACTGTCCAAAAATTAATAAGCTTTGAGTTAGACATGGTTCTGATAGGACATAGAGAAAGTCCTTTTCCGATGGTTTAGGGGCTCTAGAACTTTGTAAAATTTGTCCTAAAGCAGCCACAACTTCAGGCTGCAGCCCTCTCGATTTGGCTAATAATGTAACTATGTTCCAATGTCCAGCTTGGCAAGCTACATTAACTGCCAATACTTGATCATAGTATTCTTCAAATGACAAAAAATTCCTAAAACAAAGAGTCAATCAGTAGAATCAGATTATAAATGAAACTTTTTTATTTTGTACACATTTTAAGGAGACACAATAGTTTGGGTTCTGATATTTACTTTTTTCACTTTAGTGATTCAAGTTACATTTTGGTAGGAGAGATGGAATAGATCAACGAAGTAAAAAAGAAAGAGGAGAGAACATACAGTATAAAGGATCATCGACCAAAGTGGCTTCTGAATATGGCCGACTTCTGTAAACAAACCAGAGGCGTACATTAAACTCTTCAATTAGGGGAAACAAAAAACTCTCATATGTATCTTTTTAAGGTGGTACTTTTTTTTGTTAGAGAATTGATATCAGATTTTGGTACATTCAAAAATTTGATAACACTATTGTACAGCTTAAATATATACTATAGTCCATTTAATAACCATGAGTAATTTGAAAAGCCTTACCCACACCACTAAAAGTTACCAAATTAGTTACTAAAGGGTGTGCTCCGAAACAGTAGCCAACAGTCGTGTTCCAAATCTATTAAATATGCCTTGATTGATGAAGAAATCAGCCACGCATAGTCATAAGTCGATTTCTCGTCTGTCTAGTAGATCATTTAGATGTCTAACAGGCGGGTATTCTGTCACATGTAAAACTTTGTCCTGTTTCATATAGATTAGAACATACACATCTCTCTAATATAGCTGTTTTTAATTAGCAAATTACTGAATGCAAGTCAATAAGTTAGTTTTTGAGATTATTTATAATTGCAGATATTTAATACAAATGCTCACTGAAGTTTTTAAAGTAACATTTTCAACGAAACTAAGTGAAAATAATAAAATAACAAGAGCGGATGCGATGACAAACTAAGTGTATCTATCTGTCAGAACTATCAAAAATGAAAACTATCAGCTGATGTCAATATTAAAAAGTGTTGTGTGAAACTGGGCGGAATCTGACCAATCAGAGGTCTACAGAATTGCCAACTTAAGTTCAAATTACTCGTCCTGGTTTCTGGTTTTTAAATGAGGTATAATACACATAAATAACCTTTCTAATACTGAAAATAACTATTTTTTAACGTGGCTTTTCAATTTGACACATTTCAGTATATTAAGGTTATCTATGTTGACACAAGAATTGATGACTAATGTCACTAATGTGGCTTCTCAAAATGGCGACTTCCGTCGAAAGTTGATTAAATCACTACCACGCTTAACTTCCCTCCTTTTTTTTACCTCGTTGGAATAGATCCAATTTTGCCATTAAAAGTGTGAAATATAAAGGGATAAGAAAGTCACTGAGGCACTATAATTACAGATGTTTGATTTAGCCATCAAAAGAGTAAAATGAAAAGGGATAAGAAAGTCACTCAAGTGCTGTGATTACAAAAGATTCTTTAAATTTTATTTACTAAAAAAATAGAAAATGATAATAATAAAACTTATATTCTTAATCGCTGTCAAAGATAATAAGTTATATTGTTGTTAAAACAACATACAAATTTGAGAATTACATTTCAAAGAACAGACCACTAAAAAGCAATAACTACTTCCCTAGCTATATGCCACGAAGGGCATTGAATTGTACTTCCAAATTAAATGGGGTTGGTATATGCAAGATATAACCCAGGGTAGGGGATCTCTGGAAGCGCGAGGGTGCTGCCACATTGAGAGCCCCGTCAGTACTAAAATTTCGAATTTAATGAGAACCAGCATGAAAACTTTAACGCCGTTAGTGGTAGTTGCAGATTCTTCCACATATATCAGCGCTGACATCCCTCGTGACATCCTAATCTAAGTATTTTTTTATCTATGATCCTAACTTGACAACTGCAGACCAACGTTTTACGACGTCTATCGTGAGTTTGTCCAGTTTTTGTTGTTTTTAAAACCAATTTTAGTTTAAGAGACAATGTCAAGAATATGTATTGTGAAAGACTGTAATGAGAGGTGCACCTGGTAAGCTTTATCTTTAAAAAAAACATGTTTCATCAAATAAAAACTGACAGAAGTAATAATTCTTCCATACAGCCTTGAACACTTGCATTTATTTTCTTCATGTTTGTTATTGAAATATGTAAAAAACGTTTCATTTACTGTGTACTTGTTTTATTCAATAAAATATATAAACTTGATGATTATTGCTTTATTTTCCCTACTTCAGGTATTATATGGTCCATTTTTGGACATTTCATTTAATTTTACTCGACTATTTGTTGTTATTATTGTAATATCAATATAATGTTGAGTAACTTTTAATGAAATATCAAAAAATGGACCATAAATGTCATTTTGCAATAAAAGTAAAATTACACTAATTTTGAATATGCCGCCAAAAACTGTAAAATTACAGGAATCTTCTTTTTCGGCTGTTCAGAACCATCTGATTTGAGGGAGGTACTGAAGGGACTCTCAAGGTGGCGCCACCCATCCATAAGTATTTTTTTTATCTGGTTTGCGATTATTAGGGTAAAGAGTAAAATATATATATATATAATCTTGAGCCCTTTTACCCTCAGGGTGTCGGGTAGAGTAAAATATACTTACATAAAATCTTTACTATTGGATATTCTCTGATGTCCACCGTATCTCAGAATTAACTCAGTATAAGCCATCACAGCCAAATTTCCGATGTGGATTTTTGTCGCCACAGACATATCCACTTTACTAGCACTTAAACACAAATGCACAAATTTAAGTA
Source organism: Galerucella tenella (assembly GCA_910591685.1). Taxonomy (NCBI): domain Eukaryota; kingdom Metazoa; phylum Arthropoda; class Insecta; order Coleoptera; family Chrysomelidae; genus Galerucella; species Galerucella tenella. The sequence continues at coordinate 12,500 of CAJUYH010009980.1, forward strand.
ACGTTCGACAATCTGCAGATATAGCCAACTTCAACACTCTCTTTAAGAGATGCACTTTTGCTTGCTTATACAGGATAATTCCTGAATGATAGGAACCTCGTGAAATCAACAGATCGCCGCAACATTCTAAAAGTTGTTGAATGTTCAAACCGAATATACGAGACAATTGTTCAGCTTTCTCAAAATCATTTTCTTCCGTTATGTATTCAACGAACTTCTTAATTGGAGAACAACTAAAATAGATTGATAGAGATAAGTATTATTGAATTAAGAGTTAATGCGTTCTCGCTAAAAAAGGTTTAATGTATTGGAAGACCCTGTAAAACTTATATAGGTGTTAGCTCATTACATAAAATTGTATGAACAAAGTTAGAAATTATTTCAACATTAGTAGACCAGTGCAGATAGCCCAAAACGAAATGGAAAAGGGACCAAAT
>CAJUYH010009981.1:0-12602 GCA_910591685.1 Galerucella tenella
TGACAGATCTTAATGTCAAAGCGACAGATATGCGGGTATTTAGAATTATTTTTTTAAATGGAGATTTGGATCGAATAATACCTTTTTTTGAAGGACTTTTAACGCTCAATACATTCCATTTAATTGAAAACATGAGGTTCAATAGTTTCAAGATAAAAACCAGTAATATCAGTTTATAAACTTATGTTAATTTGTGTACTACCAACCACTACCAACTAGGTGTCATTGTTGATTGTTGATGTCATGTTTCTTAATACCCGGACGTCTATTCTTGAACAATGAGCGGCATAGATTTATGGCGAATGATCACATGAGGCGATCGTCGTTATATTCTTGGCCCGTGATCCGATATTATTAATCTCATAAAAATCATACGTTCCGGATCGCATGGTCCGAAATAGAGGAGCAGAGTCGAATGAATTGGCGCTTGCGCAGTAAAGTGTTTTTTTTTATGTAAATTTGTTTTCATTCTGACATAGAGAAATGAGTAGTATATAATTACTATTTATCTATGCATTCCGTAATTATTCTGTCAGTTCTCTGTTTATTTGAATCTTAAATTCATGTGCATCTAGAGTAGAGTAGAGTATCTGTAGAGTAGGGAGGGTGAGTGTGTAGGCTCACAGCACTATTTCTTCGGCGCCAGCTTCCCAGGGTCGCCCAGGGTGATCCTGGCAAAACTGCATCCTTTGATTCCATCCCATCTCTTAAGGGATTGAGTATGGGTGTAACGTTTGGCTAGTTCCGCAATTGTCGAAGTCGTTAGGCCGTAGGTGTCACTGGGTCCTTTTTTTTTCGGGCCGAGATGGGAAACTCATGTTCGACTGGGTCCTTAACCAGTACCCAGACAGTGTTGGACTCATCCCCACGGAGATGCCTACCAACCAAACCCACCTCAAACTCGCCTTTACTCCCGCCTTGGAGTCACTACCCTAGCATACTTCAAGACGGGCGGCGGTCCTTCACACACTCTCCCTCATCTTCCTCCTTCTTTCACTCCCACCTCTCTCATGCCATAGCGAGTCCTTCTCTTTCCCTTATCATGCTGTCTACTACGACACTTATCTCCATCCATTCCTCCTCGCCCCTCAACATAATCTCCACCATATTTTCCCAATACACCGCCTCTCCCAGTTTATTCTCCAGCTTCTTCAGAACTTCCTCATTCTTCCAGCATCTAAACACATGTCCCACATCATCCTCCACTTCACATCTCTCGCACACTCCAGTTTCTCTTTTCCCAATCTTGTGGAGGTAACCCACTCTCGACCCATGCCCTGTGAGCACCTGCGTCAAGAAGTAGTTCACCTCCCCAAATTTCCGGTCCACCCAATTTCTCCTGCTCCCAATCGCTCCTTTTAGCGCGCCCTCATACTCATCCCACCTTTTCTCCATTTCCTCATCCATCCATTCCTGTACTTCCTCTCTGCTCGCACCCCTCCAGCGTTTCTGTCTGGCTCTAGCCATCAGATCCAATGGATAGGACCGTGACAGCACTGCTGCTGCCAGTCCACCCACTGTCCTGTACGCCTGCACCACCCTCAAAAGTATTCCCCTCTGCACCCGCAGGAGTGGTCTAACCCTCGCATTCACCCCTGCTTTCTCACCCCACACTTCAGCGCCATACAGCATACTCTGCTCTACCGTCCTACCAATTATCCTCCTCTTCCATTCTCCCGGTCCTTTCACATTACCCATCAATCTTCCCAGCCACGCTGCCCTTACTTTTGCCTTCTGTGCAGCTTTCAACATATGGGTTTTGAAGGATAATTGGCTATCCAACCACACCCCCAGATATTTCACCGCTTCCTCCATCCGAATTTTCTTTCCCTTCACCATCACCCCTACCTCCCTTGCCTTGCTCCACCCCTTCACCAGTAGCCCCACAGTCTTATCCTCAGCCACTTCCAATCCACACCGCTCTATCTTTTCCACAATCTTTCTACACATCCTCTCCGCCTTTCTTTCTATATCCACCTCTCCCTTTGCCGTACATACCAGACAGACATCGTCCGCATACACCGTAATCTCACATCCCTCATCACATGCTATCCCACCATAGTATGGAGGTGTTTACTTAGTTGACAGTGACCAGTCAGAAATCCTACTGTTAAACGTAGGTTTTCCCTGGTCATCGCCAAATATTTCTTCGGCGCCAGCTTCCCAGGGTCGCCCAGGGTGATCCTGGCAAAACTGCATCCTTTGATTCCATCCCATCTCTTAAGGGATTGAGTATGGGTGTAACGTTTGGCTAGTTCCGCAATTGTCGAAGCGTAGGAGTCACTGGGTCCTAGAATTTTTAGTCCAGCGGCTTCCCTGGCTAAAGAATCAGCAATGCGATTTCCTTTACTCCTGTCGTGCCCTTTAACCCACCTCAGGATAATGTTGTTATCTGCCGAGACGTCAGCTAAATCTTGGTGGCACTCTAGTACTAGCCTCGATATAACACGTTGTCTGTTCAAGGCTAATAGGGCTTGTCTACTATCAGTGCAGATTATTATGTTTTTGCCAAAAATTCCTCTTCTGGTTAGTTCTTTTGTGGCAATTGAGATACCAGCCAGTTCTGTTTGAACCACGCTGGAATTGTTTCCCATTCCCCACTTAATCTTGAGGCTTAGTGCTCTCGAGTAAACTCCACAGCCTGAGCCTTCTTTCATTTTTGAACCATCTGTATATATGCGTATTGCATTTGCAGCATCTGGCTCTGTGTTTTGTTTTATTTGAATTTTGTAGGGTTTGTTAAACAAAAACCTGGGTTCAATTGCATCGTTGGCTGCCTGTAGCAGAGGTAGCGCAGTGAGCGCTTCCTGCCATAGGCTCAACCTCAATTGGCCCATTCCTACTTCGGGGTTTACACCAGCCGTGCGCAATCGTACCATGGCCATTAACGCAACCTCCTTGACTTGTGGGTCCAGAGGGGTCAGACCAGTAATTAGTTCCATTGCTGCGGTTGGTGTTGTTCTCATGGCTCCTGTGATGTTTAAACAAGCCATTCGCTGTATTTGATATAATTTTTGGATGGCCGTTGCTTGTAGAACCTTCGGTCCCCATGCAATTGCTCCATACGTTAACATGGGTCTTATTATTGCAGTGTAGATCCAGGTGACCACTCGGGGCGACAGACCCCATGTGCGTCCCACTGTCCTCCAACACTGCGCATATTATGTGCATATTATATAGAGTTGAAAAATATACTTTGTTGTGACTTTGAGTGGTTTTACTGGTTTTCAGTGTTTTTACATGGTTTTTTATATGGACATGGAGAACTATTATTTTTAGCATGTGATGATGGAGGATTTAAGGGAGGCAGAGGAGGAAGTACGAATTGACGAAGAGGGGCTTCAGATTTGTATATGACCATCGCTTGGAAGCATGTCTTTTGTAAGAAGTGAAACGTGACTGACTCAATTTTATTCAATTTCAATGCTAATTGATTTACTAAACAGACTACCTTTTTTTATTATTGGTAATATAACATAACAAATATAAAAAGTAATTAATAATAGAAAATTATGACAACCGTACAAAAAAAGAGGCTAAAAATAACTAAAAAGTAGATCTTTTGTATCAAATAATACTGGCAACAATGCAATAATTTTGAACGTTTACATGTAGGTTCAAGAATTAGTCGATTTCGACCGTGGGAGTCACAGACCACATATAACCAAAAGACTGCCCTCTTTAATGAATTTTTTGGCTTCATCAAATGTGCTGGTGGGAGTCGATAGATCGCACGAGGTAGACCCCATCGTACGAGAGAAGCACCGGATCGTATGATTTTCAAGAATAGCTACCCTGCATTTAGGGTTGACAGTAAATTTTAGCTCGAAATTTTCTACAATGGCTCATGCCTTACAGGGCAAATTTGAAGCGGTTATTGTTTTTGGCTAAGCCAATAGATTACATCCGTTGACATACTTTTATTTATTGCAAACGCGAAAAAGATAATGGTAGACACTCTGTTCTTGCAGTACCAGACCGAACAAGAGTCCGCATAGCAGCTCTGCCAAAAAGAGAAGATTAACCAGATGTGTTAAAAACGCAATAAGGAACCTTATATACAAGTGATACAAGTATCGAGAAAAACTGGTTGTTACTCGTACTTAATAATTATGGATATTTGTAAAAAGTAATTTGACAAAATATACTTAGCAAAATGGCGAAACACATGCTTGTTCTCTTATCACCAGTGGACAAACCTTTTTAAAGTACTCAATTGGCTTGGTATTTCTTGCATAACTTCTTGGCAACTACTTCCCTAGTTTTAGTTTGTTAAAATCTTGCCTGTACTATACTCTATCTAAGCTGTCTATATTCTGCGATTTCCACACGTCAATATACCTCAAGCAACTGATGAATGCAGACGCTGTCCATTCCGTACTAGAAAGGAGTAGCTATTTTTAAAAACTCGCACCTCTTCCTGTCTAGCGAAAAGCGAAAAGAAGTGGAATTATAGTAGACTTCGTTTCATGTAAGAAGAAGCCACGTGAAGTTGCAGTCATATGCGCGAGCTTGTTGTTAAAAGCGCCATATTGTAAAATTGACATTCGACTTCAAAATCAATAGTGTAACGTTTTTATATTTTGTAGGTTAACACACAATTAGAATATGTCAGCCTTAACCCTTTAATGCATTAATTTTTTTTAAGTAAAAAATTATGAAAGAGGATGTTATTGGGTTAAAATAATATACATTCGACATTAGAACAGTACTTTGAAAAAAAGAAATTTCTTAATGAAAAAAATAACATATGCCTTCAGGCGGACCTGTGCATTTTCACCATAAATTAATTAAAGTAAAAAAAATGTTCGCCTTTAGGCGGAGCTGTGCATTAGAGGGTTAACTGTGGATAATTTTTGCTTTAACACCAACACGTTTTTTAGGAGGCATGGTTTTAAATCGAATTAAACACACAACTAAACTAGCCAAACGTCTTAAAATATTAAAAAATCAAAAATATTCAACAGTAAATGATTGCTTCAAACACAACCTCAAATGTCAATAATAAAATGGCTGACGACATGAAACAATCCTTTGTAACGTAAATGGAATGAGAATGTTGTTACAATGCGACAGATAGACAAGACCGATTTCGGTTTCTGCGCATGGCAGTTGGCAAACTTCACGTGGCTTTTTCTTATGTGAAACGGAGTCTATATCAATATATATCTTTTTGTTGTCTGTAACTTTTTTCAAAACTAACTGGTTATAATGTACCAAAATCCAACAACTAGGTCTGAATAAGTAAAAAACTGCAAAGAATCCCTTAACATGCTGGCAAGAGACAACAAAGTGTCTCTAATATGGCTGCCGGCACATGAGGGGTTTGCAGGGAATGAAATGGCAGACCAGCTAGCTAAAGAAGGCTCTAAAGAAGCCTTCACAGGCTCAGAACTGTTTTGTGGAACCACATAAGAGGGGAAGTCGGGAACTGGCTAGTTAAGGAACACCAACTCAAATGGAGGCTGACACAAGGACACCTCCGTACTAAGAGTCTACTGAATAAGTTAGACAAGGAACTCTCGTCCAGGCTGGGTGAAAGAAATTTGAAGACAGTTACCAACCTGGTGACTGAATACTGTATCCTGAGGAAGCATCTGCACAGGATGGGCAAAGTTAGTGAACCTATGTGGAGAAAATGTGAGCTTTACGATGAAACAACTACTCACATACTCTGCTTCTGTAAAAACTTACAAGGACTCAGACAGAAGCACTTTGGAGTTGAAATAACACAACCATCACAACTACTGAAGATTCCTCCAGATAAACTGGTGGCCTATATAGAAGACACGAAAAGCTTCTGGAATGGAAGTAGTTAGATAACATGGGTAATGGAAATGGTACAAAGATTCAGTTCAAGTGCCTGGGCTGTTGGGCTAAATCCAAGTCTATGAATGAATGTACTAAAATACCCAGTTTCATTAGGCTCTGAACAATATTTCTGTAGCCGACACTACACTAAACAAATTAGAAAAATCTAGAGTTCCATGAGATACGTCTCAAGATATTCATAATAACAAAGAAATTTCAATATTTCCTATATCTACATTGATGAATACAACCATTCCGTTACTGAGATTCTGTGATTAATAGCAGTATTTTTTTCATTACTACCGTTTTGCGAGTACCTTGCGCGTTTTTAACGGTTTTATTCAATCAATATCGATAGTATTTCGAATGAAAAGTTAAAACTACACAAAACCTTAACGACGTAATCACATAAATCTCCTTTGTTTATTTATAGAGAGGAAAAAAAACACCCAGCCATCCTTTTTTGTAACAGTACTATTGGTAAAATAACTATTATTAATGTTCTCCGGTGTTGGAATGGATGTCTAGCTGTTAGTTACCGCAAGACATCAATCGTGATAATTATCGATTTCATCTTTCGATAATAAATCATAGGATTCATTTTACAGTTATACAGTTATAAAGTCGTCGCTTGAGGCTATTCGGATTCTCTATACCTACTTAAAGTAACATTATACCTATCTATTCGAATCTATAATATACAAATGACAAAAATGTGTCGGAAATCGGTTAATACAATACAAAAGGTAATATAACAAGATCATGGAAGCTGGATAAAGAGATCAAAATGACAAAACCTGTCCTCAAAATCGTTTATCTAAGCAGTTTCTTTGTTTTACCGCGGCGTAAATCCCATAGACCATTCCAGAACATATGACTTTGAAATGTTCTGGACGGCAACCGATCAGTTGAAGTTAAGCCTTGTGTGTTTTGGCATATGCTGTAAGTAAGTTGGTTATCAGACAGACTTAGAACAATGTCAATGTAATATGGTTTACCTACTACCAATATGTAATATCAAACATTACGATACTAATATGAGTTTCGTAATGAGATACTTTACCGCACTAGTGCAGTAAAGTAAAATTAATTGGAATGAACGTGTCAAAGTTGACAGTTTGCAGAATGCACCAGTCTTCGAATCGCTAATATTCTTTTTCGTATCTATTGCGAGATTTAGCAAGTACTAGGGTTTGTATTGCGGTATTTGCAGCAAGTTCTATATCAGAATCCACACTTTCATAGTCGGAACTCATGTCGATACAATCATACCAAACTGAAGTGAACGCGTCAAAATTGACAGTTCGCAAAATAAATCAACAATGAGCGCAAAGCTTGCTTGTTACATGAATCTAATATCATTAATTTCAGGAATATTGACTAATTTTGAGTAAATTATTATTATTGGTAGTAGGTAAAATATTGTACTATATTCGTAGCGTAAATTCATATTACGATATTCAATGGGACAAATTTCCCATCACATTTCGTAATATGAATCTTTACGACACTTATATCGTAAATATCTATTACCTACTACCAATATGTAATATGAAACATTACGATACTGATATGAGTTTCGTAATAAGACACTTTACCGCACTAGTGCGGTAATAGTATATTACGTAACGCGTGTGGTAAGTGTTGTAAAGCATTTTACGCACTCACGGAATTACGCACTGCTTTACAACACGAGTTACGTACTATACTTTACCTACGACCTACTTGTACTTGTATTTTTCATTAGAAGCATAAGACATAACAGTTACAAAATTAGAGGTGCTTGGTAAACTCCACCTCTATTACTCTATTACCAATGAAAGAATCAAAGAGCCAACGTTTAATCATTATTAATATATTGTTGATGGTCGAAAGTCCATTTTTCAATTATAATCAATACATATACTTAGCCCTTTGGGCTTTTCATAGTTAAACATGGCCGTATTGAATATTTACAAATAGTAAATTTTGAATAAAATGGTGACGTCTATTGACAGTTGCTAAGATGTTGCTAGGGAAGCCGTGCGATTTACTTTACAGCTGTGCGTTTTTTTTACAGTGCGTAATAGACGTCATTACATTGATACCGACTGTGTGTTATTGACTGATTACAGGGGGGGTCGTAGGTAAAGTAAAATTAATTGGAATGAACGTGTCAAAATTGACAGTTCGCAAAATAAATCAACAATGAGCGCAACGCTTGCTTGTTAGATGATTCTAATATCATCAATTTCAGGAATATTAACTTATTATGAGTAAATAATTAACATGATTGGTAGTAGGTAAAATATTGTACTATATTCGTATCGTAAATTCATATTACGATATTCAATGGGTTATCAATCTTGGCCTAAAGAACTCGTTTGACAAATTTCCCATCTCATTTCGTAATATGAATCTTACTGACACTTATATCGTAAATATCTATTACCTACGACCCCCCTGTAATCAGTCAATAGCACACAGTCGGCATCAATGTAATGATGTCTATTATGCACTGTAAAAAAAACGTACAGCTGTAAAGTAAATCGCACGGCTTCCCTAGCAACATCTTAGCAACTGTCAATAGACGTCGCCATTTTATTCAAAATTTACTATTTGAAAGCATTCGATATTGCCACGTTTAACTATGAAAAGCCCAAAGGGCTAAGTATGTATTGATTATAATTGAAAAATGGACTTTTAATTATCAACAATATATTAATAATGATTTAACGTTAGTTTGATGTGTTTCTTTCATTGGTAATGGAGTGATAGAGATGGAGATGAAAGTTTACCAAGCACTAATAATGTAATTGTTGTTTCTTATGCTTCAACAAGCAAAGTAAGCGATTTATGATTTGTGTTTAATAACTGTACTGTTACTATAAACAATTATTATAATAACTAATATTATGGAATTAGATGTAATACAATAAAATAAAATATCTATTGTTGGTGTTGTTCAAGTATTATTAATATTAAGATTATAAATACAAGTACAAGTAGGTCGTAGGTAAAGTATAGTACGTAACTGTGTTGTAAAGCATTTTACACACTCACGGAATTACGCACTCGCCGCTACGCGGCATCGTACGTAACTTGTCCTTTCGTGCGTAAAATGCTTCACACACGTTACGTTATTTACTATAAAAAGACAATGACGTAGCAAACTTTAGTGACATTGCCAAACTGCAGTTTTTTCTCTCATTACATCAAGAAAACTTAAAATGTCACATAAAAAGTTTTTATTTACAAATAAAAAGCTTATATATTAGTCTCAGATTTATTCAATGTGAGTATTTATTTATGTGCCGATAAGATGCAAGAAACAGTAACCAATCATTCTATATAAAAAATATATCAAGATTTATCAACATAGCCTAACATTGAAAACATTCAATATTTTACTATAGGGTTCAGTTACTTACTTACAAATTATTGGTAGATTCACTTTTTCTGCAGCCGTCCCGAAAATAGAACTTAGGTAAGTTTATTAAATCGAAAATTTTTTGACAATTCCAAAAACCAATCAAATTTCCTCATTTTATATCATATGAACAATCTCAGCCAATCATGTCAACATTACACTGAAAACAGACCATGGGCAATTTTCACACGTTGCTATGGATACATATTGATTTATTTCGATTTTGAAGTTTCGAATATTTAATATTTCGAAATGTCATGATTTGGTTGTAATACTGAAACAAAAAATTTTCTATCCGAATAACCCTCGGACATTGATAAATGCTCAAAAATTTTATGACAACTTTCTCAAGCTTGTTGCTTGTAGGCAACAGACCTCCGCCTACGGCGTCTGTCTGTTTCCAAGCAACAAGCTTTCGGAATCTGTCATAAGATTTTTTCGAACAATTATCAATGTCCTTGGGTTATTACTACTGAAAATGAAACTTTACACAAATCGTACCGAAAGTAGCTATTATCGGAATGTTTTTTTTACTTTCGGGACGATTTCTTTACTTTCGGAATAATTTTCAATATCTATGTAGGCGGCCTTAGCAATGACATTTACGGAATTTTTATTATGACATCGCTTGTCAAAATAAATTTGTTGATAGTTCAACTGTATTTTCAATTTTCCGATCCAGAAATGGAAATCAACAACGAAAGTGCCGAGGAAATAATTATTCCACATGAGATCAGTGAAGCTGATATCTGTTATAATTGTACAATTAATCTACATAAGTAATATTTATAATATCTATCCCTATTATTTTTTAATATTTTATCTACTAACGGCTGAAGAAAAAATATTGTACGTAACGCTACCCGAAAGTGATTTACGGGAAGCGCAGGCTTCCAGGACTCGCCTACAACTCGCCCTAGAAACTGCCTACTCAACCCCTAAAATACCACTTTCGGGACTTGTTACGTAAATAACTATTATTTGCTGATGACACTAGTGTAACCTGGAGTGCTTTAGATATACCAAAACTTTACATTCTACCATAGGCAAAGATCTCATTAAGTCCCGGTCTAACTACAATGGGCTTTGTTTTGCTTTAGTTCCATCTTACTATGGATTTTTGCAACCTTTCAAACATAACAATAACTCAATAAGATCTTCAAATTCAATCAAGTTTCTTGGTCTCCATATTGACGGCGCCTTTAAATGGTCTGTACATGTAAGCACTTTAGCTAAAAAAATATCCTCTGCTTGTTTTGCCTTCTACTGCTTCAACTTACTACTCTTTGTACGAATCGAACCTTCGCTATGGTTAGGAAATAATAATCTTTTTCCTATAACCACTATGCAAAACACGCTTTTCTACACAAATTTTTATACGCAAAGCAGGCCTTTTCTTAATTCTTTTGAAAAGTAATGCGAAAAGTACACGCTATGTCACTTTTCCGCACCGATATGTCAAACAAAGCTACCTATGACCTGTCGACCTGTCAACTTTTTTTGACAATTCAACCTAATAGTGAAATTCTTATTGGTGTAGGTACAATTTTGAACCAAAAGTGAGTAAACTAATTATTCCATTATTTATTTTAATTTATTAATTATAAAAACATTAACCTATTAAGCATTATTCTAGGAATTACGCGGTGCACACGAATTCCCGTCAGGTTCCTTAATGACCAATATAATACACATGAGCATCACATGAGTTCCCGTCCGACACTTGCAGGTATCCCGCACTCGAATTGCCGTCCAGTTTATTTAATCTGTTCTGTTATCGGGACTGCCCTAATAGTTTACCCTGGCGGGGTTAGGTTAGGTTAGGTGTCTTATTATTCCTGAAATAAATGTACAAATACCTTCACCATTTAATTTTTTTTATATTTCCTTAATCTCCTCGATGTTGTGTTTATCTTCTTGCGCGCAGTTCGGCTCCTAATTTTGGTGCTCTTAATTCAGGTGGAAAATAACCGCTGTGCGCAACCCATCCCTACCCAAATAAACACCTTTTAAACAGGTCAGCTTTCACCCTGACGGGAACTCGAGTGACAGCTTAACGTACCCTAATTATGACACAGGTAGAGTGGTTATCCTGACAAGAATTCGTGTGCGTCCGAATTATGAACCAAGATCAAAATAATTTATCTTTTGAGTTGTCCAATTCGGACATTGAAAATACTCGTCCAGATAATATCGAAAAGGCTCGAACTGTAACCGAAAATTTTTTACCTGAGGTTCAAATTTTACAATTAATTATGCATTCGACTGATTTTTTTATTTATTTTCATATTGTTCTTTCTGTTTAAATAAAATAACTATATAAATTACTGTATTTCTTTCATTAATAAATGTGGTTGTAGAAAAAATATTGTGTACAACTTGTACGCAAATCACTTTTACCACTCGCGAAATTTGCGGAACTAGCCTTACGGCTCGTGCCACAAACTTCTGCGCTCGTGGGAAAAGTGATGCACTAGTTGTACAAACTACTACTTTCCACTACTAGCTGTGAGGTTGGCAATTATTGCTTCTTCTACCCCACTGATAAGTTGAATTTCTCTATTATTAACCTAGGTAAATAATGGACAAATTCAAATATTTTAAGAATTCAGGGATAGTAGTTGGACAAAAAATTGTGCAACATAATTTTGTATACCCAGGAGATTGTCTTTAACATATTTACTGCTTGGAATCACCTATCAAGATAAAATTATTTGAATAAAAATGTCTTCAGTTTGAGATTCGCGCTCAACCAAAAATGACTGATGACATAACGAGTACGTTCATATAGGTTTGTTCGTAGAACAGTCAGAAACTATCAGAAACCGCCAGAGGCATGCGCATTAAAAAGAAGCGTTCGTAGAAACAATTTGGCAGTTGGTGATTTAAAAATCCTTTGTTCGAAGAAAGAAATTTGCGGTTTCGGATCAGTTGCCAACTATCAGAATAATTTGCTGACCGGGATCAAATTTTTAGCTTGAACATAAACGTATTGTGATGCTGTAGAAAGATTGTGAAAGATTGTGAAAAAAACACGGAAATAGCCAACCAGTAAGTTCCTTCTAAAATAAGACGTGAGTAAAATCATTTGTATGTTGTAATACCGGACATTTGAAAAAAATCTCTGGCTTCTTATTATAAGATGGCCAAAGAATGACACACACATTACAAAATTATTTACTTATTCCTTATTTTTTCCAGATGTATGACCATAATTCAAGCTCTCTTTCATTTGATGAAGAGCTTTTATTATAGTTTATTTTTATCAAAGACATCAAAAATCAAAATTTTCCACTCGTACAACAAAAATTGTCAATCGATTTACAATTTCAGAGTTTGAGAAATTTCCAATCGATTGGAAATTCTTTCTACGAACAAACCT
>CAJUYH010009982.1:0-12935 GCA_910591685.1 Galerucella tenella
TGATCCCCCATGTTAAATGGATCGACAAGACACCCACTTGTGGGTGTCTTGTCGATCCATTTAACATGGGGGATCAGTCCATTGTAGAATTCTTTTTCCTATTCCTAGATATTGTGATGTGACTTAGTTTTTTCTACGATTTTACGCCACAACTGTCTATCTTTTACTTTATGTTTCGCTTCCTTTACATTCATGATATTTAAATCCGCGTTTACTTGGTCTTCCCATCTTGTTTTAGGTCTTCCCCTAGCTCTGTCTCCAACTGGTGTCCATTCTGTTATTTTTCTCAGTGTTTCATCTCTACTTTTTCTGTAAATGTGTCCGAACCATCCCAGTCTGCGTGCTTTTATATATTTTACAATGTCTTCCCCATTATTTTTTTGTACAATTTCATAATTCATTTGTCTTCTGTATTCTCCTTCTCCCGTTTTAACTAGTCCAAAGATTTTTCTCATAATTTTTCTCTCGAATATCTTTAATTTATTTTCCTGTTTTTTTGTCAGATTCGCTATTTCAGCGCCATAGGTCACCACTGGTCGGATCGCTGCCTTGTATATTTTAATTTTTGTGTTTTCACTAATTTTCTTATTTTGAAGATATCGTCTGTATTTGAAGAAAGCTCTATGTCCAGCTTGTATCCGCTGATCTATTTCTGATGTTCTATCGTTATCGCCTTTTAAGTAGATTCCTAAATACTTGAAACTGGGCACTACTTCGTATTCGTATTCTCTTATCTTAATTGACTGCTGTTAGAATCTATTTCTGGATATGAACATTGCTTTAGTTTTTTCTTGATTTACCTTCAGTCCTCTCTTTTCAGCTTCTATCATCAGTTTTATAGATATTTCTTTAAGTTCTTTCAGATTTCTTGATATTATAGCTATGTCATCTGCATACGCTAAGATTTGTGTCAATTTTGTTATTATGGTACCTCTTAAACCAACAGCTTTAACGACCCCATCCAATGCAATATTAAAAAGCGTTGTAGACATTGTATCTCCTTGCCTCACCCCGCTATTAAATTCAAATTCTTTTGTTGGTCCTTTTTCTGTACTCACTCTTGCTGTCGATCGTTCCATAGTCATATTAATTAGTCTTCTCATTTTACTCGATACCCCAATGTTTTTCAAATCTTCTTTAAGAGTCTCCCTGTTTATACTATCGAAAGCCTGTTTAAAGTCTATAAATAGTATATTCTGATCAATGTTAAATTCATAACTTTTTTCAATAATTTGTGTCATTATGTGAATTGGGTCCATAGTTGACTTTCCTTTCCTGAATCCATATTGATAATCACCTATTTTTCCATCTATCTTGTCTCTTAGTCTTTCGTTTAAAATTGTTGTGAAAATTTTATAGGCAGAGTTTAATAGTGTTATTCCTCTGTAGTTGGAACATTCCAGCGTGTCCCCTTTCTTATGTATCGGTATAATTACTCCTGTTTTCCATTCTGCTGGCATCTTCTCTTCTTTCCATATTTCGTTGACTAATTTGAATAAAATTTCTTTGAGCATGGTTCCTCCTTTTTTAATTAATTCCCCATTAATTTCATCGACTCCAGCCGCTTTATTATCTTTTAACTTTTCTATTGCTTCGTTGAATTCCTCATATCGTGGCTCTTCATCTACATCTTCCTCCTCCAGCTCCATGTCTTCTTTATTTTCGATGCAAATAGTCTGGTGCTCTGCAGTCAGTAAGTTTTTGAAATGACTCTCCAATTTTTCCAATTCTATTTTTGCTACATTGGCTGTTTTCCTTCTACTTTTTATATTTGTAAATAGCTTAGAATTGTCTTTGTTATTTAGCTCAATTTCTTCCATTTTTTGCATTATCCATTGATTTTTTCTCCGTTTTATTATCTTTGCTGCCTCCTTCCTTAATTTTTTTGTAAATTTCATAATCTTGCTCAGTCCCTGATCCTATCCATCGTTGTCGGGCTTTTGTTTTCCTATTAATTATATGATTTATAAAATATTTATATAATATTTATAAAATTCGTGCAAACGTTTACCACTGCTCCAAAAAACAACAAACATTTAAGGTCAACAATAGCAGACCACTGGAGTGGGCGCGTGGGTACACGTGGTAAGGTTAGGTACGATTATCTCTGGTGGAAGGAGCATAAAAGACTTAAAAGAGGCGTACAAGAGAATAATAAACATAAAAGAACGTCGCTTAAATATGGGGAACAAGTTATATGGATGGGAAGGTCAAAATATAAGCTTTAATTCAGAGGGTATTAATTCTCAAAAAATCAACAGCGGAGAACAAAAAGCATTTAAAAAAAGGCCGGTTTTCACCCGTGTTACCAATTTTCCCGGTCCCTGGAAAATGAGTGCATTTTATTCCGAATAAAAATATTGGTTCAGAGAGTAGACATAGTAAGCTTTCAAATGGTGTGCATTTAATGACAAAATAATTGAACATTAGTTCTTTATTTTCGCTTGTTTACAAGATTTGTGAAAACTTCGAAAACGACTGAAAAATGCAAATAAATAAATAAACTTTTTATTGAAACGCCACAAAGATACTGAAAAAAAATTTCTAGGAACATTCAGGACCTTCCTAGACCCCATTTGAGAAAAAAAGGGATAATAAACCATTTGAAATAAATAAAATGTCAATGATTTAATGGAAGAGGCCAAAATATTGGGGAAAAATAACATTGGCCACTTTTTGCAATGTCCTCGACGGGCGAGAACGGGGTTTAAGGTACACATATTGATACCTACGGATATTCTCATTACAATGAACTTTGAATCATCGAAAAATATTAATTTTTGACCGAGTTCTGGAAGAATTTGTCCGCCGGTTTACAAGTTAATTTTATAGACGGTAGCATTTCTAGAGGTAGTGCAGTCGCGTAAGCGAGGGGACGTTTGGATGCGATTATCTCGAAAACTATTGAATTCTCGAAAAAAATGATGAGGAACATTTTTGTAGATAATTTAACGACCTTTTACTTGAACAAAAATTGTCCAAATTGCACATTTCGGGAGATATTGGCGGAAAACCGTTTTTTTGTGACTTAAGGGGCCATTTTGGGCCCTCAGCCAAGGGGCAATCTTGGAGAACTTTTTCTCCCTTTGAAGTACCTGTCAAGACCTACAAATCAAGCCAAAAAAAGTATTGTACAAATATATTGATAGGTTTGCCCCTTCAGTTACTGGACTAATACCATAACGTTTTTAAGTTTTTTAATGTAAATGTCATCGATTTGACAAAAATAATATTCGAGAGGTGAATTATTGATAGTGATCTTATTAACTGGGAGCTCACTTTTATTTAACCTGGTGTTGTTCAGTGAGTTTTGCTCAAATCCGAGAAAAACTATCGTTTCAACTCATAGAGGAGGCGTGCAGCCTCTTGAAATGAACAATAGTATAATAGAATCTACAAATTCAACTAAGTTTTCCGTGTAATATGTTTCCTCCAGGATTTACAGCTGAACGGGTGTTAGTAAATAAGCATAATGCAATGAAAAAGTCCATGGACCATTCCAGATTGACATCATTGGAAGGTCGGCCATATTGTGCTAGAGAACTCATCCAGTTTACATTGTAGACTGATAAACAACGGATGATAGTGAAACTTTAAAAATTTCCCGAATTATCCAAAGTGTCATCGTTTTGTAGTTTTTTTAAGGTGGAATGTCGAGAGCAAGAGATGGGGTGTATATATTTTTTATATTTCAGACTGTTTTAATCACGCGTGATGACTATTTCATTGATCACTTGGATTACCTGAATCTGTTGCTATTCGACCACATAACTTCTTTTTTGTTTGCTTTTCTATCGTCGGACATTGTAATTATTATTTAACAAGCGCCCAAGGGGTCATTTTGACACTTTTAAAAATTAGTTGTTCTTGATCTTCTGAACCAAAGGCACTACTTGGCTAAGAATTGTTGACTTTTAATCTTTTTATGTAATAAACACGTAAAAGTAAGCTCAATCCTGTCTTTAGAATATAGGAAAAATATTGCAATGCTTGTATGAATTTATATCATACATAAATATTACCCATGTGTGTCTGAGCAAATGAAAGTTTTTCATGGTGGGCCATATTCAAATCACTCCCTTCACCCAGTGGTCGAATGCGTGATTTGTTCATGCCAAGTGGGGCGAGCCTATATCAATATTTATATGAGGAAAAAAGATGGGATCAAAATGACCCCTAGTAGAGCTGATAGTTATGCAGGTAAGCTTGGCGCTTCCAGTGTTAATTCAATTCAGAGGCAATTTACCGACGGCGCCATGTGTTTTTTTTGATGTTTTTATTATTTAGAGAATATAATTATATTACATTGACATGGTAATTGTTTGTCTTACAACCAACTGATTCGCAGTACATGACAAAAAACACAAACCAAGGCTGCTAGTTCGATTTTTCGACTTTTTTTATTGAACAAAACGACAATTACGCTGAGAGTGCTTCTGTGAACAAATCTCATATTCCATCACCAACAGTGCTGCTGCACTAAAACTGTCAAAACAGCTCAGATATACAAAAACCAATGACGAGAAGATACTGGAATTTGCGGTTGAAGATCAAATAATGAATTTCGTATCTCAAAAAAATTTATTAGTTCAGGAACAGTCAGGTTTCAGGAAATCGCGAAACTGAGCTGCAATTCCTAGTTTCTTCCTGGAAGACAGAGTTAGTTGAGAAGAGGATTATTGGTGTGGTATTTTTGAATTTTAAGAGAGCATTTAATACTGTGAATAGAGAGCTATTACTACTTAAACTGCGTAAGTATGGTTTTGTGAGTAAAGTATTGGATTGGTTGACGTCTTGTCTTGAAAATAGAAAACAGTCTGTGGAGTATAAGAGTTCATTCTCAGAAATGGTAGATATGGACCTAGGAGTTCCTCAAGGTTCCGTTTTGGGGCCATCACTTTTCCTACTGTTCATTAATGACATAGTGATGCATGTTGTAAGGTGTAAAATTAAATTATTTGCTATATTTTGCTGGAAGTGCAAATGAAATAGAGAAATATTTAAATGAGGACCTATCTAACATATTTGAATGGTTATGTGACAATGGCTTGAAAATTAATATTCAGAAAACCAAATTTATGATATTGGGGAAAAAGGAAATCTCAGCAAAATTAATAAGTCATTTAACATTACAGTAAATGATGAAAGGGTTGAGAGAGTATTTAAGTTTAAATATTTGACAGTACCTAATGTTAGATCCGGTCAGGATTTCGAGAATATTTCAAAACTTTGTTCTACCAAAGCATAAATGTCGGGCTTTTTGCCTCCCAGCAAAAGCAGCAAGTACGTACCTTCGGCCGTGGATAAAGAAAAATTCAATAGCACCACTTTGTGAGAACTGAGCACTTAGTCGGCAACTCGGAAGGCAAGTAGCATGAGATAATAAGAGAGGTATTCGGCTGTACAGCTACCAGTGTGGGGTACCAGGTTATTTTTGGAATCAGATTTAGACAGAGAATGGAGGAAGTCTTAACTATTAACAAAAGAAATGAATTGATAAAAACTTAAAATAGTTCAGTAAACGAAGGTGTCAACATGGGCAACAGGTCCAGCAAGCGCAATTTTTTTTCAATTTGCAGGTTATGGTAGGCACATTCAATTCCCAAAATGTCAGGTACCTGACCATTGTGAAAGGGTGGGAAAATGGCTCTGAAATTCCAGAAAATCAGTTTTCCCGCAATATCTGCCGAGATTTGACCACCGGAGAATTTTTGTTCAGACGAAAAATGAAGAGCAGTTCCTCACCCACAAAAATGATTCCTAGCATTTTTTCGAAAAATTAGATAGTTTTCGAGATAAATGGCCCGAACGCCGACCCAAAATTGAGCTCCAGGCCGGCTTATAGAGAGCACGCTCTGAGGGCATGACGTCCCCAAGTAAATTACTAATTTTTCAATAACTCGCGTGAAAATTAATTTTTTTTTAATGAATCAAAGTGCGGGTGAAAGAAGGGATCTGTGGCTACTTAGGCGTGTTTTCATCCACTCAATTCGTGCTCCTGGGTCATTGGAAAACCAGGCCAAAATTCGTCTTTGCTAGATTTTTTAATGCTTCCATGGATTTATTCATATTATTTTTATTAATAGTTATTTTAGCCAATCCTATTGGATAATGGTTCTTTGGGGGGTACTGTATTTTTTCCGTAACAATGCTACCAATAATTCGCCCGTATTTTTTTGAATAATGTGTTTTCCAAGAGGCGATTTTTGTGGATTTCCGGAGTTTTCCCGAGCGCTCTGGTTTATCGGGAATTTCTCGATGATGAACTGTCAAACCCGCTTATAATTGATATTGGGAGAAAGGTTAGAATATCCTTTTGCCGATGGTATAATTTTTTTTGGCCCAAACCCTTGGGCTTTCAGGAAAATCTGTGGAATTTCCAGTTTTCTGAGGGAAGACAGCTATTCTTCTGAGTTTTTTTGAGCAGTTTTTTCTCTTCACAGTAAAATTCTTCCCGGTCAAGCATCATACCCGATGAAAGGTCACATTCTGAACTTTCCTTTGATATGTGTATCAAGTATTTTATTTGATGCATTAAAAAGAAATGTGTCTCTAAATTTGTTGTAATGGATGCATCATTTTATTCTCGCACGCCGCCACGCCACCCATCTATAGTGTGGTCGACGGCGTCTGCTATAATGCGTGTACACGTGGATGCTTTCTGCTGCATTGTTTGTCAACAACTGACAATTTTACATGTAAACTCTATCTTTTCCGTGATTTTTCAAGAATAAATTACTAGTATTCCAGTGTAAAAAGTAAAATTCAAGTCAATATTAATTTTATTGTTATTATTAAATAATACATTTTGAAATTTTTATTGATAAAAACACAGGGAAATATTGAAAATTCTTGAGCTTCTTTTTTTTTGGAGCACACGGTGAGGTTTCATTTTTTTAATTAAGATCATTAATATTGTTGTGGGTGAAATGACATCTAATTTTTCGATAAATATTGCTCATTCCTGTAGGAGGAGGATTCTAGTACGCCCGTGTGTTTTATTTGTGATCAAGCTCTGACTGAAGACGTTACAACGGTTACCGGAGGACTAGAAACCCTAATAAATGTTAGCAAGACCAGGAAAGACAACCACCATTTGTTCCTGGAGAAGGTATCTTCTGTGGAAGTTCATCGCTTGTGTAGGAAGAGGTATTCGGAAATGAAGAATGGAAAAGTTATTTTCAATCCTTTTCGCACACAATCATTCCTAGGATTGGTCTGTCCAATAAAAGCAGGCCGGGGTCTCAATTTTAAAGAAAGCGATAACTTTTTTGACCCCGTGAGTGGGTAAGAGATCGATCATTTTCATGTTTCTTTCCATGGCCTTAATTATTCCGCGGTTGCGGAAATGCAAGGTAGCGCCATCTACCATAGATGCCTGGAGGCCTAAACATAGAAATTGGTGTATTTTCAGGGTCGCTCATCCCAGATTTTGGGCTAGAAGCGTCAGTTTTTAAGTTTCAGAAAACTGCGAACTTTTCAACCAACATTTTTGCAAAAAACATTGGTGTAACGGAAGAAATTGTGGGGACAACTTTTGCAGGTAATGAACTGTTCTCCATTTTTTGTCTGAACAAAAATTCTCTAGGGATCGTAGTTCGGGAGATATCGGCGGAAAACGGATTTTTTGGGATCTCTAGAGCCATTTTCCGACCCTTCCTCAAATTTCAGACACCTGTCATTTTGGGGGTTCAATGTACCCACTATTACCTGCAAATTAATAGCCGTGAAAATAATATGAGTCGCAAGTAATTTCAAACAACTAAGTCATTCACACAGTACAACATAAGTATAACTTTCATTTCATCACCATTTTGGAAAAGAAGACGACAGAATTATTGTGGACCTATGTCTACCCTTATGTCGCTAACTTCTCTTTCAGGGTATACTTTTATACAATCAACGTAGAAAAAATGTAAAAATTATACCGAAGAATACTTGATATGCAAATTGCTTTGATGTAATTCCTTCACTGATAATTAACATAGTGCTACATTTCCGAATAAAACACCAATTTCTCACAAATTTCACAGAATATTATACAAGGCTTGCAATTTCATTGAAAGCTGCATTTATGGTTGAGGAAATCGTGAATTGTCTATGCCGCAGTTTGTTGTTTGAGCCAGAAATTATGTATTTTGATACCACTTGGAATTGTGCCAAATGCAAATTATGTGATGACAGAATTTAATTAAGAATAGCTTCGAGTATTTTAAAAGTGGCTCGCTGTATGACAGTAGAAATAAACTAATCCAACAAGAATAATTCACCGAATTGTCGCAATGCTTACTTTTGATGAAGTTGGAACTAGATAAGCTGAATTAATAATTATATTTAACCATTCCAGTTTTCTCACATCTTCCTAATCAGTTACAAAGTGTGAAAATCTCACCTTCTCCAGCGTTCTAGATTTTGCAATTGTTCCACCAAAATTTCTAATGTAGGTATATCACTGAAGGATGTTCAATATGTTCAATTTTCACTTATAATTGCACAAGTGGTTTGTATATTATCGGGTGAATTTGGGTTGTTTAATGAGAAACTGTTTCCTAGCAATTTGACGAGAATAACTCTCAACTATCAAAAACACGACATCGAAGGTGGAATGTTTTTAGGTTGACAGTTATTCGAGTCAAATTGCTAAAGGAAACTGTTTAGAATTTGAACAACACAAATTTACCCAATATCAATACAAACCTCGAGTGTAATTCGGCAGGACAATTTAATGAATGAGAAATTTGGGAACATATCAATGCAAACTTTATTTATGAAACATTAAAAATAAAGACATTATTATTTTAATGTACAATTATTAAAAACGCAGTTATTGAAATTCATACTTGGAACAGCGATATTGATGAACAAATGAATAAGTGAAAAAACCACTAGTGTATTAGTCGCTGTAAAAGTTAAAGCTAACTTTTGCCGCTGTCAATGTGTCACCTGAATATTAAAATGTTCTATATCCACTTTTGGCCAAAATAGAGTTATATACATACAAAAATTTGTAAAAATTAGCTTGTTCTATATCCGTTAAAATTATCAATGTAATACCATTATTAAGAAAGTTTTTTCTCTACTTTTGTACTATATCCCTATGAGAGGAAGGTTGTTTTAAAATTATATTGTTCCATATCCACTAAGCAATAGGGCGCATGCTTCATCCACCAGAAGGATTTGGTAAAGTGAATATAATGTTGTTATATATCCACCCTCTATGAATCGTCTTAACACCACCCACTGGCCTATTTCACATTTTCGTCGGATCCGCTGCTATTTTGGCTGTTAAATTACTTTGTTTTTGTTCAGTAAGATCAAGTTATTAATGAAAGTATCTTTGTTAATATGATGTGTGAGAAAGTGACACAATGTTAATATGATGTGTGAGAAAGTGACACAATTTCTCCTGGAGAACGAATCTAGCAAAACAGAAAAGTAAGTGAAGATGTTTAAAAATTGAATACATTCCTTCCAACCTAAAATTGTATTTCGCTGGAAAATCGCCTCCATTAATTGAGTTAATGGGCCGGTCTTTGGTATATTTCTTTTTAGTTCCATAATTACATTTTTCAATTGTTATTTTCATACTAAAAAAGCAACGATACGTACTGAAGTTGAAATTAACTTGATTTGTTTTTTTTAAGAAAAAATTGTGATTATAGTTTCTTTTTAGTTTTTTGCATTTTAAGAAGTTCTACACTGATTAGTTCACCTCCTCCTGAAAAACCAATCGAGTGTACTACTGAAGTTTGGGAGAAAGTTCTTTGAATGAACAGTTTCTTATGCTGATTCTGAAAATTTTTGTTATATTTTTTTTCTACTTGCGTGCGCAAAAGTCCACTTTTCTGCACTGTTTTTAGTGTGTTAGGTTTTAGGGGAGTATACTGATTAAAAATTAAGGAATTTATTAAAATTCTAAAATAATTTTTAATTAGAAAAAAACGTTTTTTTCATCAATTTTTAATGGCCCTTATATAAGCTCCATCAAATAAAGGTCAAATAATGATAATTAATTTGTGTGTTTGATAATAAATGTTTCCTTTTGTTTACTTTTGGGTTTTTTTCGCATGCTAGTAGAAAAAATAGTGTACCTAACACGTGCGTAAAGTGACTTTTCCGCACTAGTAAGGTAAACTACTATATATATTATGTAAAATAGGGTCGTAGATGTTTCGATAAACTCAGTATTTTTAATTTGAAAAATATTTTCCAACATGATAATTTTTATTTTAAATGCCGCGTCGTCCTCTTAAATTTAAAATATACAGGTTGTTCAATTAGTATCTTGTCCAAATTTGTCCTAAATAAGAATTAAATTTAAAATTTGATATATACCTTCTATCAGGTTTCCAACCTTATACACAGGCACTTTTTTTCGCCAACACAAATTATAACCGTACTTTTTATTAGCAGACTGTCTCAAATAATTGGTGTTGGAAGATTTTCAATCAAACTATAATAATACCACAGCAACAAGTTATTTTTGAAATTACTAATATTACCGGAAACCAAGAGGTATCTAGGATAATAAAAACTGCTTCATCTCAAAAGGTGGATAATTCTAAAAACAAAAAGGGAGACAATAATTATTCTCAAAAAGCAAATAAATCTAAAAACAAACAGAAGCCTAAAACCAAGAAAAATATTTCGAAAAAATAATAAAATGGTATTTTATTCAGCAACATGTTTTTCCCAATTAGTTACTAAACCAAACCCAAAGTACAATTTATTCTTTATTTTGAATTTTTATGTTATTTTAACATAAATAAAAATTTGTTTCATTTTTGCGTTATTATTATACTTATTTATCTGAAATACCGGCTAAACATCCTAATATTATATTAGTCTATATCCATAAATATTGTTCTATATAAGTTATGAAATCAAACAATTTATTTTGTTAAATCTACATTTTATTTAAACATAAAGTGACGGGTTTCGCTAACACAGTAGCTTTACTGTGTTGGCGAAACGCGTCACTTTATGTTTAAATAAAATGTAGATTTAACAAAATAAAATTGTTTGATTTCATAACTTACTATGGATCTACATCAAGTAAAAGCCTCATCTATTCAATTGTTCTATATCCTAACAATTCACTGAAATGGCCGTAAAAGTGGTGGTTTGTTCCATCTCCAAAAGTAAAATTTGAGATTAAGAAAAAACGGCTTGTGCGGTGTTAATTCTATTGGTTTAAAATAAAAGTAAATTTTCATACAAATGCAGATAGTCTTTACAAATAAAAAAATATTTATATTATTCAATGAATTTTAAGGACTCATCTTTCATTGTGATTTTCTCGAAGTTACAAAAATGGGATATAGAACAATTTATTATTCGGGTAAATATATGCGATTTTTTATACATGAATTAAATTGTCGATAATAATACAACAAGTGTGTTGATGATTATCGAAATACAAATTTCTTCGATTTTGAGAAACAAATTGTTGTTTGGAAACATCACGAGCGCGTAAGCGCGAGTGTGGTTTCCTAAAACAACAATTTGTTTTGAAAAAGAGGAGAAATTTTCGATAATCATTAATTACACGAGTTGTATTTGTCAAGATTATTTCTTGATACAATGATTCTGACGTTTCTTTAATAATTTGACATTTTCTGTCAAAGCGAAACACACAGATAGGAAAATTGCATGTATCCAATCAGGTGCCGAAATACAAAATCGAAAACATGGTGTTTCCTCATATTTAAAGCAATCGAAGGCGCGTATTTTGTATTGAGTGAAATAATCGTAGTAATTGCACAAGTACATCAAAATTACCGATAATTTTGATGTAACTGAAATCAAAACAAAAGCAGCTGAACAGGAACACGAGCAACATTATCATCCAACTAATTGGAGCCCAAAGGCAAATGTGGATTATGTTGAGAAATATCTAGAAGGGATAGATTCTTTTATTGAAGTACACCAGCTAAAAATAGGAGCTCTGGATCGTCGGTGATGGAAACTCTATTCAATCGCTACTTTTCTTGATATCATTTCAATTCAATATATTTGAGCTGCCAACATTTTTGAAAATATATTCCTATTTCTAGCCGATTATTGCCTTTTTGCTGATAAGTGAACAACAGATTATAAAAATGTAGAAATAGATTCAATGTTTTTTTAGAGACAGCATAAGCCATTCGAATTGAACCAGTAGAAAAATTTTTATATTTTTATATAATTATACAGTGTGTCTACTTTTAAGTTGGAACTATATGGAAAACTTTTTTATTAGTGGTTTTATGAAAAAAAGTTATTCCTAATAGAGTGTTCTGCATGGTCCAAAATTTGAAATGCAACCACCATATATCAATTTTTTTGAGCAGTTCACGAGGTTTGTCAAATCTTTATTGCTAACAATTCGCAATTTGTAATATTTTTCTTTGGTTAATTATTACTGTGGAACGAACACATGAAGGAAATAGCCCACTGAGCAGAAATTACTCTTGAAGTGTGCAGGAAAGTACTGTGATGCCATATATCGATGTCTCTCATTCAAATTTTGCGCAAAGGTTGATAATATAATAGGCTTTCGTATTCCATTTTCTAAATTCGCTGACAAACGATACAAGGGTCAAAAAAATTGGGAAATAAGAATTTTCAAAAAAAATCACAACATTCTTTTTATTACTGTGATGCCATATATCGATGTCCCTCATTCAAATTTCGCACAAAGGTTGATAATATAATAGGCTTTCGTATTCCATATTCAAAATTCGCTGAGAAACGATACAAGGGTCGAAAAAATTGAAAAATAAGAATTAAAAAAAAAAAACACAACATTCTTTTTATTACTGTGATGTCATATATCGATGTTCCTCATTCAAATTTCGCACAAAGGTTGATAATATAATAGGCTTTCGTATTCCAATATCAAAGATCGCTGACAATCGATACAAGGGTCGAAAAAATTGAAAAATAAGAATTTT
>CAJUYH010009983.1:0-12935 GCA_910591685.1 Galerucella tenella
TCAACTCGCTTTTTTGTGCATCTTTTTAGGGGTGCGCCGCTCGCCTAATACTAATTACGTAAAAACATTGCTGTCGACCGGTAAACAATCCTTACCGTTCTTAATACTTAATATACTATTGTGAATTATCATCCGAAGAAACCTTATGCTGAAGGTTTATTCTACTGAAATGAATATTGGGGAGGAGCTTTCTGGGAAGAGAATAATTCGTGAATCAAACAAAGGGATACGTTTCGATTATAATGCTCAAAAAATTACACGCTATTGGTGTTGTAGGCAACTATTTCTAAATAAAAATATATACCTATATCATTTTATGCAACCATTTCGAATGTTATTCACGATAAGGAATGTAGTAGACTTGAAAAGGAAAAAAAAACAATAAAATAAATACAAATATCCTTCACTTCGGGACAGTGTAAGCCGTATTCATCCATTTCAAATGAGTTTTCTATAAAATAATGTTAATTGGAATCAATTTGACATAAAACCTGCACCTGATTTATCAAAGTAATTCATGCTTGACTCTTGGTTGTTATTTTCATCCAACTTAATGAAATGAGCTAGATAATGAACCATCGATCATAAATAATTAATCACGTCATGCATTATTGATTGAGAACTATATGATAAAAGATTAACAGGACCGTTCTAATACATGTAGGAAATTTTATTTCGTCTCAACTATCTAGCAAACAAATGAATAAATAATAAACTCTAGGTTTTTCAGACAAAAACCAATATAATGAGATGATATGGATCAAAACTCTAGTAACTAGGATTGTGTAATTATACCTGAGCATAATATGTTCTATTCATCCAAATTTTGTCATTGATTATTCAATGTTCAGTAGCAAATACTTGTATTGTAATTGGTCAAGTCAAACGTTAGAAATCTTCAATACTTCTATACGCCAAAAAAGGTGCACTCGTATTTTCGTGGTTATAGCTGAGGGTGGAGTAATTAGGATAATTAAAATAAGACAAAAAATGTGGTTAGTGAACCAAAAATATTCAATAATGCCTTGGGATTTGGAAAAAGGTTCACACTAGAAATTTTTTTTCCATACTAGTACTACTGTAGCTCTTGAATTCGAGAAACAGGAATACATTTTAAAGGAGTCTGATTTGGTTCAGGATATAATTGAAATTTTACTTATTGACAGTTGATGCTCACAAAACATTCTGGAAGCGATTATGGACTTGGTCAGTGATAATGAATGGTAACAAAATCCACTTCCATTGAAGTCTTGGGACGTAACAGCTTCGTCTTCGACTCAGGATAATTTTCAAAATATTCATGACCTCGAAAGAATTTCCGGAAATAATTTGACCTCTAGTGGTATCACTAGTGAAACTATTTGCAGCTTTTTCCCAACATCTCCTTAAACCTTTGCTGTTCTGAGTGGCCTTCAAACATTCTCAGACGTTCTGATGTGTTTGAGTGTAACTAGTACCTAACATCTTCGGAGAGTATCAGGTTTCCGCTGACGTTCAGGTTTATCTGATATTCCCCGAGAGATTTCCGTTCCTGTCCTCATTCCGTTAGGAAAAATACGGTTCCCAAAAATACTTCAAATTAATTCCCCTAAGTCATACCCTTGTTCTGAGCTGCTCACAAACATTCTTAGACGTTCTGGTGTGTATGAGTGTAACTAGTAACATCTTTGGAGAGTATCAGGTTTTCGCTGACGTTCAGGTCTATCTGATATTCCCCGAAAGATTTCCGTTAGTAAAGATACCGTTCCCAATAATATTTTAAATTTCCCATAGTCAAACCCTTGTTGTTCTGAGTTGCTTTCAAACATTTTTAAACGTTCTGGTGTGTTTGAGTGTAACTTGTAACATTTTTGGAGGGTATCAAGTTTTCGCTGACGTTCGGGTTTATCTGATATTCCCCGAGAGATTCCTGTTGGTGAAGATATCGTTCCCCCAATTTACCACAGTCAAACCCTTGTTATTCTGAGTTGCTCTCCAACATTCGTAGACGTTCTGGTGTGTTTAAGTGTAACTAGTAACATCTTTGGAGAGTATCAGGTGATCGCTGACGATCGGGTTTGTCTGATATTTTCCTTGAAATTCCACAAAATTATTATTGGAACTTTAGTACTTTACGCCAGGTTATGTTTGAGCGACCAGGGGTCACGACGCAAAAGATCTGACCGTTACGCGTTACGTTACGCTACGTTATGTTACATTGCTTCGTTATGTACCTTGCTTGCGTGCTTGTGCCTCCTTAGTCTCTCTCTCGTTTACGAAGCAGCGATTCATAATAATATGCTCCTGCCGGGCCGCCCGCGTGCAATGAGAGCATTCTACCACTGAACCACCGATGCCATATTGAAATTCTATGCAAAGCTGGTATTCGCAGTGCTAGTGATCTACTTGAATTTGTTCGGATAAATTTTTACTATTATTTCCATAATGTTTTTTGCGCGATTAAGGGGTCTAGCTTACTTTTCGAAATACAGGGTGTTGAAATTTTGAAAATTTGAATGTTTTAATTCGATAACTTTAAAATGGATGGATAAATTGATTTGACATTTGGCAGGTTGTTTTTAAATGTAAAAGAGCATATTTTGATAGAAATAGTAGTTTGTGAAACTAGTGTGGATATGATGGCCATATCGCACGATGACGAAGTTTAAGCACGACGCCGTAGGCGGAGTGCTCAATCGTTCAAGTGCGATATGGACAATCCACACCAGTCGAGCAGCATATTTTTTCTACGACCCACTTAAGAAAAAATCTAGAAAATAAAAATTTTTATAAGCTGTAATATAACTATTCAATTTTATGTTTCCACTAATTTTGTGGTGAACGTACAGTTCTTGAATGTCCAATTTGTATAATGCTACGGTTTCCTTTTTTAAATGTACGATGCTGTTATAAGTAGATGTTGCCAGTCGGACTCCCTCATGAAGGGTACCGTACCATTATCTATGATAATGAATATTCTGCTAAATATCTCAAACGTCTACCTGTTGTCGTTATTAATAACAAGCAGAATAATTATTTGAAAATAAAATTAACAATAAAAAAAAACTTCCTCACGGGGAATCAAACCCGGGTCTACTGTTTGAGAGTCTGGTATGCTTACTACTCAACCACCAAAGAATATGCAAATCGTTTATCTATAACGTCAGATGTATTACATAATTTTTGCTTGAAAGGAACTAAAGTTCCTACCGTGTGTCCTGCGACACGTTCTACCTTTTTTTTCTTTGCTCTCAATTGGAAATTAATCCCCAGTGAGTCCGTTCAGTTAAGTTTTAAGGACAATTAGAATTAATTTTTAAAAATACCTAAATCGAATGGGAAAATTATCCTTTATTACTTTTGAGGGAAATGCTCGAATGTAAAACCAAACCTGGTTAAGGGAACACTGATTCATACCGTTGCATCAAATACCCGGCTTAGTTATTTATTTAATTTGGGATTGCTTTAATTGCCTGGTTATATGCATTGGCTTTAGTTTTCTTGCATTAGCTTATATTGCATTTCTTGTATATACATTTTTGTTATTTATCTCGTAAAATTTGACTCAGTAAAAACGGTTGTAATCATACCTACATTACTTTTCTTTAAAATTGTTCAATGTGACATTTTGGGCGAAAATCAATAAACTGTGGTAACATTTGGCGACTATTATTTATTTATTCTCCATCGGTTCTCTGCACTTCAATAGGATTGTAGAATTATCCGTAGGTAGTTGCATGATCCAGAAGAAATTAAATACCGCGAGGTAGAGGGAATATTTCAAATTGGTTTTTTTTTCTTTGCGCATTTCATTGTTAAATGGTCTCACTCCTAACCAATAGAAAACTACTTCTATAAATAGGTTGAAATCTTCAGGTCTAAATATCCACACGACCCCTGGAATTTTCCCGTAACCTCCATCTGAGGCTATCCGAAACTCTTGACGCTAAGGGTCAAGGGGCCGTGGAGTAAACAACGTAAAAAATCTGGCGCCCGAGAACAAGTATTAAGGGTGTCAGGTACGACGTGCCGCGAGCAGCAGCGCTCGAGGAGGAAAACGCGTTACAATGTCAAGTTATTTCATAGTTTTGAATAATACAAAACTCGGTTACTATAGAAACCAATTTACCGCTATCTTAGACTAACTATTTTATCATTTTTTTTCATTGAAGATAGGCCGGAAAGTGGTTAAAAATAAGTCCGGTAATAGCTATTTGTATTACTAGAGAGGAAAGTGCCACTTTTCCTCCCGCAGGATGTAGTTTACTGCCAGACGCGAAGCGGAGGGCAGTAAACATCTAAGGGAGGAGAAGACACTTTACTCTCATGTGATACATATGATTTTTCCTCCTACCCACCTTTTTTTGAAAATTTATTTACGACACAAATAGGTGACGAATATAATTAAGAACACAAGAATTATTTATTAAACAAATTTATCAATATATGTTATACAATTAAGTACAAAGTATTGTTTAACTATATTTTAGAATTATTTATGTTAATATTGAATGTGTAGTTTTGAGTAGCACTTATATGAACACCACTGGAAGAAGATAGGGTTTGAACAGGAGCTTTAGTATTTGAAATATTTTCGCTTAGCACATTGTAATGGTGGTAACTTCTAGAAGTGCTTGGCTGATTTTGATCAAGTTCAGGTTCTACATTATTTCCCATAATTTGATCAGAAATTGTTTCTTTTTTTTGTGTAAGATTGTTCTACACATAACCTTCTGCGATATTTGTTGATCTCCAACCGCCATACTGTTTTAGAGCTAAAATATCCCCACCAGCGTTTACTAACAGAGTTGCTGAAGTTCTTCTGAAACTGTGCCCTGTGTAATGTTTTGCATTTGGAAGATTGAGATATTCTGCAATTTTTTGTGGTATTTTGGATATACTATTTTTGCCAACCACTTGATTTATACATTTGCCTGCTTTAAAGCATACCAACAATCGTTTATGCTCAGTTTTAGGACGTAGACAGATATACTTTTTAACGATCTGAACAAAATTTGGGCCGTTACCTGTTGTAGTATTTTTAACAAAAGTTCGTTGTTTATACGTTTTTGAAGTGTGGCTATTTATGATCTTCCTATTCAATATCATCCAATATCATTCCAATAACAAGGACTACCTATGAATATTTTATATCAAAAATTAAATTATTTGCATGGGATTTCATTTCTCACCTTTATTTATGAAAAAACATCATCGGGGGCTTCCATTAAAAATGTATTTATTTCTTCTCTTGTGAAAGTTTTAGCTTTGTTTGGTTTGTATCCGGCATTTTGACGTTTTAAAAATGCAATCAACTTTGGATATTTAATATCGACATTGTCCTTCATTTGTATCATTGTGCGTAGCATTGAATATTTAGACCAAAGTGTTAAAGCTTTTAATGATTTTCCTTGTAGTGAAAAATATGCCAGTGAAACATTCTCTGAATATTTATGTATCTTGTTGTCTTCAGCCCATTGCTTATATTGTGCATATTGTTTTTCATACCTGTCTTTAGATTTTTGTGGTATTAAGGTTAATGACGCTATGTTAGCTTGTTCCTTAATATTAGGTGGTGTATTTGGAAATTCAAAATCACTTGAATCGCTCTTTATTTTTCAAAAACTCAACTGAGTTTAATGAATGTAGCGACTTTGCACCTCAAAAGTCAATCGCCGTGTTTACAGTCAGTGAGCCACATCATAGTATGCTTTTCTCATTCTGAACTCAAAAACCGTATATCTAAGATTCCTGAAGTTGAAATTTGTATTGAAGAACTACGTTGAAGTAACATTAATGTTTGATTTTTACCAAAAAACAGGATATACAGGATGTTCTAGAAATTATGGAAACAATATGAATGTAATGAATTCACAAGTTTCATCGTTTACAACTCACTTGAAATGAGGGGGAGGAAAAGTATGAGTCTCCTCCCTGATTTGAGGGAGGAAAGTGTGTACTTCCTATAGGGGTAGGAGGAAAAAGCTTTTGCCGGACTATCACAATAGTTTTCTGGCTTGGTTTGACAAAATGAGATTTTCTGACCTAAAAATAAACCGGAAAGTACTAATTTCTGGCCGGTTTGAAAAAAGTTTGTTACAGTAATCGTTGGCAACTTTTATCTTCACATTTTCTTCACAATATTTTTGTATTTACTAGGAAGAACCAAATATATGCACACTGTTTTGAATTAATCGCTTTATCTAAAAATCTCAAATTTGGCACAGTAGTTATTTAGAACAGTGAGCAGTGCAACATTTTCAAATTTTATTTTGTTTCATGAAAATTATAAAATGTTCACTTCATTTTTTGATTATTAATCGATGCCCTTAAAATGGTATCTCTACTAGAATTGCTTTTAATTACTGAAAAATACAAATGTAATACATGAAGACACGAAGCTTCTGGAATATAAAGATTCAGTTCAATTGCTTGGGCTGTTGAGCACAACCCAAACGTATGAATACATTAATGAATGAGAAAAAAAAAATTTGGTTTGTTTTCTCGCCAGAATAGGTAGCAATAATATACTATAATTGGGATGACGGAATGTTGACACACGCAAAATAACGAAATATGTTACCACAAATGGAATAAATAATTATTGTGTATAATGGTCGTAATATTTTCAATGCAGCTATTTAATCGCATATCCCCTTTAAGTTACATTGTGGACTAAGACGGTATCGTATCAAATTACAGTCGACAACTTTAAGTTCGCAAAATATCTATTACGGCAAGTATAATATGTGCTTGAGCGCGCTAGCTTTATTTCAAGACGCGAGCAGTAGGCAAGTGTATTGAAATGTATGCACAAAATAATGCTCACGCAAGTGTGCCATACAACATTTTATCTATGTTTAATCAACAAACCATGTATGAGAATAGATTTACATTCATCAGTCAACATGCATATTTTGAAATATTGTTTATTTCAATGAACAATTTTTTCCAGTGTATTTGGGAATTCAGACGACACTGATGTATTTACAATATTTAAATCAAGAGCTGCTGCTACTGGCTTCTTAGATATTTTAGACGTATTTATTTCTCATTGTTTTTGTCGGCCTCTGTAGTCGGCAAAAATTCTCTATTCTGTGAGCTTTCCTTTGTTTTTATTTAGCATTAATTGCAACTAACATGAGTTGTTCTTTTGTTTTACTCTTTTGCACTGGCAACTTTAGTTGGTAAAAACTAACGAAAGACACTGAGATACCATATAAAGTATGTCTGTTTTATCGGGACTGTAATTTGCCACTCAGTTAAGAATGAGACTCGGATGTAATTTAAAATAATAAAAATTGTATGGCGCATACCTCACAATAACTATGTATACAATTTTCGGTAGATGAAAAAATGATATGAGGTAGAAAAAACAAATGTACAACAAATCTATTACATT
The DNA here is from genome assembly GCA_910591685.1 of Galerucella tenella. Classification (NCBI taxonomy): domain Eukaryota; kingdom Metazoa; phylum Arthropoda; class Insecta; order Coleoptera; family Chrysomelidae; genus Galerucella; species Galerucella tenella. The sequence continues at coordinate 7,382 of CAJUYH010009983.1, forward strand.
TCAACTAATTTTTATGAAACTATTATCATTCGAAAGACTGTAATGGCAACAGAATGCACCCTTTGGTCTCTATCATATCCTCCGTTTTTAATTATAAATGAACTTTTGAAATATCCCGATACGTATCCCATATTATGGGAGCTTGAATTACGAACTCAGTTCAATGCCAAGCAATTATGGGATGTTGTTAGTGGTGATCTTTATCAAATATGAAAAAGATGCTGTTAAGAAAAAGTCATGGCTCAATACTGGTCAGAGAAACTTTTGATAAGAGCAACGGCATGATGATGAATATAAATCAACTGCACTCAAAAAACTAGAACAAAAGATATCGGATAAAATTGTTTTATTATTAAAATTGTTTTATTAATTAACTCGATATCTAAGACTGCAATTCTAAATGAACTTTCCCAATACAATCTCCATGGTAACATTTTATCGTTCATCAATAATTTCCTAACTTGTAGAACATTCAAAGTTTCTGCTAATGGTAAACTCTCCTCACCTCACACACAAAATGCTGGAGTCCCTCAAGGATCAGTATTAAGCTCTACCCTATTCATCCTCACAATAAACGAACTCTGTGACAATTTTCCTGCACCCATAAAACACGTACAATATGCTGATGACCTAATTGTGTATTGCCTAGGTAAATCGATCTCAGCAACTTGCAAACTCCTTCAAACCGCAGTAAACCTTCTACAAGATAGATCTACTCACCTTGGATTATGCTTATCCCAAAACAAATCCAAAATAATCAGGTTTTCAAGAAGGACATATTCTCCTTTACCTCACATTCTCTTCAATAACATACTCCTACCCATTGCGAATCAATGTAAAATTCTTGGAATAACCTTCGACTCCCGACTTAACTGGAAACACCATATCCATGAACTCAAAAACATCTTTATAAAGAGACTAAATATACTCAAAACCCTCAGTCACTTTCACTGGGGTGCCGACGAAATCGTATTATTAAGAGTATACAGAGCTCTCATCCGCTCAAAGCTTGATTATGGCTGCTTTATTTACATGTCTGCCCCCAAATCTGTCACAGATTCACTGAACTCTGTACATAATACCGCTCTTCGCCTCTGCCTTGGTGCCTTTTGCTCTAGCCCTGCTGATAGTCTCCACATTGAAGCTAATGAACTACCCCTACCCCTAAGACGCCAATCCCTACTCCTCTCATATGCTGCCTCAGTATCCTCCAATCCTTTCAATCCTGTTCACTCGCTTTTCATTTCAACGACTAATCCCCCTACTTACCCTCGAACAATTATAAAATATATCACCCAAATACTCACTCCTTTACTCAAAGATACCGACCTTTCTCTAACCACCCCGCTCCCTCTACCTTGGACCAAAAATATCCCTACAATCGATACCTCACTTACCATTTATAATAAGCATGAATCTCCCACTGCACTTATAAAGAAAGCATTCCTAGAATTACTACAAAAAAACCGTATGATCTAATACTCTACACAGACGCTTCCAAAACTGACTCAGGTGTTGGTTGTGCAGTTTCCTCGAAGCATGAACTCAAGCTCCTTCACCCTACCTGTAGTGTGTAGCGTTCACACAGGCGAGCTACAAAGCATTTTTCAAGCTTTCAAAAGCATCCACCTACCCCACAAGAATATTGCAATATGCACTGACTGCCTTTCCTCCATTCAGTCAATCAAGTCAATCTTCACTGACCACCCAATTGTCCAGAATATACACGACATCTATCAAACTCTTGTTGCTCAAGATATAACAGTCTCTCTCATCTGGCTTCCATCTCACATTGTCATTGATGGTAACGAAACTGCGGACCGCCACGCGAAATATGCTACCACTAATAACGACCCAACACACATTGTCCTAACCGACCTAAAGACCCACTCCAAAAACGTTACACAAGATCCTTGGCGACACCTGAGGCGCAATAGCACGACAGCACTTCATGAGATCCATCCATCCACTTCTCCTCTCTCCCTGAACTTCTCAACCCGGAGAGACGCTACTACAATCAGAAGAATCCGGAATCAGTCATACCAAACTCTCACACGGATATCTGATGTCCCGTTTGTCATAGCTGTAATGATATTGTGACCGTTAAGCACATACTGACAGACTGCAAACAATTTTCTGCTATATATAAGCAACTTGATCTTAGGCTCAACCTCAAGGAAATGCTCCACTGCCCTACCGAAATCAAGAAAGTCTTACAGTTCCTGAAAGCTACTAACCTATACTGTGAAATCTAACTTAAATATCTGTAATAATTATGTAAATATCTGTATTTATTTTTTCTGTGCCAATGACCAGCGCTGTCGAGGCACGTTAAGCTAAAATAAAAAAAATAAAAAAAATTATATTGTTTTTCTTGCAAACTAGATTCGTTTTTACTTAAACAGTGCATGATAATCCACATCTGCTGACAGAAGAACTTTGGAAAACCTAATATATCGATTGTATGTGGAGGAAGAATATACAAAAATGAAGGAAGCTCCTGCTGCCTTCAGTGCACATAATAATGAGAACCATCAAAATGGAAACACATAACTTTTCACAATGTGGAGATGCTAGTCACATGAATGTGAATTGTCCCAAAGAAAAATACTGTGAAAGATGTAAATAGGATCATCACAATACAGAATGCTCCGATGATAAAAGCAAACAACAGAGTAATTTTCGTAAGTGCTAATATTGCAAGAAGACAAATAACAGATTGAATAAATGTTTCTTTAAGACTGAAATTGAAACGAAATGGAGTAAGTTGGCTCTTGTTGCCGTAAACTTGTGGTATTCTCAAGCAATAAGTCAACCAATAGTATTTTTTTGGTGGATGTAGATCACATAATGACAAATAATAGTGAGCTGATGAAAAATGTTGGAAATATTTTCCCAGTGCAGAGAAAGGTCAAACTATGGATGCATATTTAACTGGTAGTATTGAAACAAGACATGTGGTGTTAAAAGATGTAGCCTACACCGAGAGAAGAGTTATTTATAGACAAATAAACTGATGTATTTGACCCCCCTTTGTTTAATACTAACATTGCTTATTCAATATTAAGAAGCCATATTAACGTTAAAAGATTTGGAAATTTTGATATAAAAAAATGATTTATTCGAGTGTAATTTCTTTAATGTGAAGAAATTTGTTCTTTTCCATGCACACCTTTATACAATTGTTTTTCAGAAATTATAAAAGTTTACGAAGCACTATATAATATTTTGTCATAAAATATAACGATGCTATTTGGGTAAAAATTATTTCCCTTACCCAGAAAAAAACCTAACATCTTGAATAATAGTCCATCACTTTAGAACAACAAATTAAATTTTCATAGTAAATCATTTGAAATTTTTGACAGAGATTCACATTTTTTAAATAAGCCTATAGATTATTAGCCTCAAATAACATCTACTTCATGCCGAAAAAATAAGTATTTGAGTATATTTGTACATTTATTGTTATAAAAAAAACTTCTTTACTCCAAATCTCATATTTCTTCACCCGTAAGAAATCACATTAGCCCACAAATTATGTGGCAATTAATATAAAGAACTGTTACCCCACCCTGCCCCATTATTCAGAATCGTACCGGTCGTTTGGAGTGAGTCAGTGAAATTCATAGATAAAGGATATATTATGTGAAATTAGATGAGTTTGTGCAATTTTACTGATTATTGTAAAGTTTGTGGTTAAAGTGCTATGGACAAAAATGAGTCTACTAATATAGAAATGAATGAATTGTTGAACACATGCATGGCGATTCCAGAAATTGTGAAATCTCTTTGAAGGTAAGGAAATAGGTTATATTCAAGTAGATAGAAATAGCAAGCAAGCGAAATGTACTTCAAACATACACATTTCTCAAATAAACCTGTCAGATCTAGGTACTCCAAAACACTACTATGCATGGGAAAAGCATTAATAAACACACTTACGGTTAGACAAAGGGTTATGTTTTAGATCATGTAGGTATGTTTAATTTTAAAAGTGTATGCTTTCCTATTTTAAAAATGTATAGTTTTCATTTTAATAGATCAAAATATTTAACAACAAGTTTTTTATTCCTATCCTGCATTCCTACTAAACAGTTTCATGCATAAATAGAGAAGACAATTAATTTTTATTAGATTTAAACATGTTTGTCATAAAAATACTGTCATTTTAATCCGTGTCAAGACTAACTATCGACGCAATATATTGTTCATCAAAATTATGGTTCGGTTATGATGTTTAATTTTAGTAAAAATTGATAGTTTTCTTAAGAAACATTCGTTTCCAGCAAATAAATATAATTTGCTGGGACGATACATTTTTTACAAATAAAAAACATATCGTTAACCCAAACAATATATTTTTTTATGGTGAAGAAATATATTTTACCGAGACAATACATTATTTTATGATAAAGAAATGTCAGTCTGCTATAGAATAATTTATCTTATGATAAAATAATATAGTTATCCCGCAAAAATAAGTATTTGTTATTGGAAAACTACTTTATTTAATTCAAATGCTTCCAAAGGTTAATATAACTATTTTGTCATTGTTCCTTAATAAATAATGTTCGAGACAAACATGATACATTTTCACAAGAATAAATATAATTTTCGATAGATAATTCATTTTATTAATGACAATGAATATGGTTTTATTCATAGGTAATATTACTTCCCGAACTTGAAACAAATCCTTTCTTAACGACAAATTAAATATTACTTAGGCCATATGGAAAATCTTCTTCTTTTTTCTATTCATATATATTAAGTCAATCACTAGATAGGCACTATTTGGACTAGCCAAATATATATCAAGTATACATCATGTCAAAAGTAACTTCTGTCATTCTGACGATGATATATTTATCGAAACAATTGTCAATAATTTACTTGCAATTTACACATTTTTTCAAATATATTGTGGAGTCATTTAGAAACAGTTAGTTTCATTTAAAACCATATGATGTGTAGATTCCACGAAGTGAGGGTTTATACAGTTAACTTATTTCATTAAAGTTCATTATTTCTCAGGAAAATAGAAAACAAAAGAGAACTCTATTCGTCTAGCGACAAACTAGCATTGGGTGAGCTGGTTCGTGAATATTCTTTTATATAAATTGAAAAAACTAATTGTGCTAGCTTAGCTGGGAGGGAAAAGACATGGTAGTCACTGGCACACGAAGTTTAATTTAAGAGGAGAGCATTGTTTAATCTAAAAAGTGAATTAATTCAATAATTTTGCTTTTTACTACACCAACCTAGGTAAACAATAAACGTAAGCATTATCATCATCCATATAGTTCACAAAATCAATAAAATCATCCATCATACTAATTTCCTTGAAAAATTTGAAACTTTAACAGACAAATAACAACCAAACAAAATGTCGATCACAAAACAGTCTAACCTATAGAAGTGAAAGTCCAATAGGATTACCTAGAATGAAAAAATGAGGTTTCAAACCCATCCACCTGAAGCACTAGTTGCAATTGAGGTATCGAAATAGGCAAGGCAGCTGAGGCCGAAAAACAGACTAAGGGAAGAAGAA
>CAJUYH010009984.1:0-12934 GCA_910591685.1 Galerucella tenella
CACACTTCTAATGCACCAAGTATCCATAGTAGGATACATACATTACACATCATCGGGTTTTTTAGGACATCATCGGGTTCTTAGAACATCATCGTATTTTTAGGACATCATCGGGTTTTTTTTAGGACATTATCAGGTTTTAAGTACATTATGTGTGGTAAGTGAATATTACTAGTTATTGATCATTACATTTACCATATCTCCATCTTAAGTTAATATCCAATTTTTAATTTTTGATTTAAAATGTTTAAAATTTCTTAAGTTTTCAAACTCTATAGGAACTTGATCATAAAGTTTAGGACCCAAGTAGTCAAAACAACGCTGCCCTATAGTTTTATCTCGTCTAGGTGGGATATATACATTTTTCTTATAACGAGTTTCATGAAGGTGTTCTGGACAAATCAGTTGATTTTTATTTTTCTGAAAGTACAACAACATTTTCGTATAATAAATTTGTCTAGCATCCATGAAACCACTTAGATTATGAATATTTTGACTAGGAAAAGTGATATTTTTTCGAAAAATTATTCTCATTATCCATTTTTTAATAACATTCAATTTTTGTAGGTGGCAGTTATTGACTCCTCCCCATGCAAGAATTCCGTAGTTGATCTGGGATTGTGCTAATGAGTAATAAATAGTTTTCAAGTTAAGAATATCTAAGAATTCTCTCAAGTATCTAAATTTAAACAGGAGACCTCGTAATTTTAGAACTATACTTTTAATATGCAGATCCCATTTTAGATGACGATCTATTATAACACCTAAGTACTTAATGCTTTCTGCTTCAGGTATTTTCATATTCTTGTGAATTTCAAGTGAATCAAAATTTGGAAGGCCTGTGGTATATGATGCAAATGGCATATACTTTGTTTTATCAACATTTAGTGTAAGTTTGTTATATTCAAGCCATTTTGTCACAGTTTGGTAATCTTTTTCAGCTGTAATCTTGAGTTCTCTCCACGTTTTCTCAGTATAAAATATGGCGGTGTCATCAGCAAAACTTATGATTCTGCCTTTAGAATTTAGATGTAGTAAGCTGTTGATGTACACTGTAAATAGAACTGGTCCTAGTACAGTACCTTGGGGTACACCGAAAGTAACAGTTTTAGCTTCACTTATGACATCAGCAACCTGAACATATTGTATTCTGTTACTTAAATAACTCCTGACAAAATCATATGCAACACCTCTTATTCCATAAAAATGTAACTTTTTAAGCAATAGTTCATGATCTACTGTGTCAAAGGCTTTAGATAGGTCAACAAAGACACATAATGAAGGTTTTCGTTTATTCAATTCATTGTAGACGTTTTTCACCAGATACATAATAGCATCCTCTGTGGCTTTTCCCTTTCGAAAGCCATACTGGTTAGTAGAAAGTATATTATATTTTTCTAAAAAATTTACTAAGCTGTTTTTAAATATTTTTTCCAGAATTTTGCCAATAGATGATGTTAATGTCATAGGTCTATAATTTGTAGTTAATTTCTCATCTCCATTTTTATATATAGGTTTGATTAGGCCTATTTTTAGTGATATGGGAAAAGTACCAGCAGTGCAAACCACTTTTTAACTGTGTAACGGATAATACAAACCCATCTATAACAATCTGTCTACGCTTTCCGTCGGCTGAAGAGGTAACGGATATTTAACTATCAGAGATGTTAAAAAATGGACGGCAAGATAAGATTAGAAAGTAATCGGCAAAACAAACCAAACCTGATCTCTTAATGGCAATTACTACTGGCAAAAAAGTAATGTTTCTCTCTAACGAACTGAATGTTTCTACTCAATTCGAAAAAGTGTTTAACTATAGGCCAGCGGAGTGAAACATGATGTATATTTTTGTTAGGGGTGAATTCTAGATTTAATTATAGATAGCTCTTAATGATCATTTGAAACGGTATTCGTTGTATTTTTAATCATCCTGAGAATAAATAATATGCTTTATCTTGGAAATTTCCGAAAAAAAGATATTTGAGAACAAAGTAACACAGTAATAGGTAAGTACCAGGTGTATTTTGGAGAAGTTTGAACTTTGCACATGATGACAGATAGACAAATGTTGTTTTCCATATCAAAGCAAGCTTTCCACTATGAAATCCGTTATACTTTCAATGGATGCCTGATATTGAACAATATAAGAAACTTCGCTTATCTGTCAAAATTGTAAGTGAGACACTGTGAAGTGAGCAAAATATAATTTTTCAAAATGATCATAATGCGTTGTTTCTCAACAACAAACTACCAAAATATGAACATTCATTAACAAATATGATGCGAGGAACAAAATGAAGATTAAATCATATTTAAATTGAACTCCCTGTACATTTAGAACGCTAAGATATATTGTCTCAAGCAAGGAGCAGCATTGTCACGCCGTGATTGAATTTATTAAACAGATTATTTTCCCATATTTTCGAAGTATTAGGCAATTTTCTCCAATTTTTCTTCTACTACAAGATGTTATGTGTAAAACCTGTGAATGTTTTTCGATGAAATAACTGAAAGAGCGTTCAGTGCAGCACTCAATAACTGAGTATTTCTGGTCAGTAGATGTGAATTAAAACTCATGTTTTTCAATGGGTTACCCAGTATATTTTATGTTTTTTTATCCTTTTTTTATACTTCTCCAACTGATATTGCATATATTATTATATCTGTATCTCTCACAATTTCACAAAAGGGTGATATGAAATGTTGCGATACAGCTATATCAATGAATTCCTTGTAAAATCGAAAATGTTGTATATTTTGAGTAGGTTACTCAAATAGGTGGCTCATTATAGCATGTTTTAAGATACCCCCACAACTATTGGATATACTAATATATTGTTATATTTTATTTGGGGTGTTTAAATATCTGTTTTAAATTTTCCTTTCATATTATATTACAATTATTATCAATTATTATACACCCTTTTATTACAAGAAACCTTTGGTATAATTACACTTGAAATTTTTTATTATAATTAATGAATTCGGCTAGCTATTAAAAGGGTTTCGACTCTTTACCTTAGGTTGCGGTTCTCTCAATTACAAATTTTATAAAATAACTTAAATCGTTCCTTGGACAAGCTTGATATAACAAATTTCTGAATTCTTTCAATAATTTTGAGAACAAACTTCAATGAATTGTCTTATCATGTGTAAACGTCTTTTTGATGAATTTATTTTTCCTTTATTTTCCACAGCAATTAAATATTCAGCTCTCTTTTCATTTTTTCCATTTTCCAACAGCTTTATTGATGCCCTCTTTATGAAAATATTTGGAATTACTCGTCGTGTTTTCCTCGTAACACAAACAGAAATCAGTTAAAGACTGTGGTCTGGGGACAAGCGCAAAGACACAGTGATTGATTCTATTTTCGAACGTGTATAATCATTGATTATGAATATGATCTATTTACCAAAAGGAATATTGTTGAATTTCTTTGGATTCTTCGATTCAATGAGGTAAAATTTCTTTCAATTTATAACTATTAATATCAACAATATTAACCAACTTATTCAATGAGAGATCCGAAAATGGCCCTTTTCGTTTTTCAAATGTCACGTGGTTAATAGGAAATATATTAGAGAAGTTTTCAATAGACTACCACACTAAAAGTATAAATACATACAGTGGTACAGAATACTTGATGGTTCTACCACGTTTCGTCTTTGAAAAGCTATCGTTTTTTTCCAGTTTGCTCTTCTTGACTAAATTCTAAACAATGATTCCAAACACTGGGCATTGAATAAAAACAAGCATTTCTCTACCACTGCGAACCCACATTGAACAACAAAAGTAAGATCACAGGTTCGTTCTCCACAAAAAATATGATGTGGTCTAATCAATTATCAAATTATCGGACCAATATTTTTGGACAGTAACTTAAACCAGTTCCGATATTCAAAGATACTGCAGAAAATATTACATGAGCTTCACCAAGTTCACAGCCAAAATGTATATATCACATCAACAATAAATTGATGAATACTGTTTCCAGATAAGACCCTTGAGAAACTTCAGATGTTACTGGAAAGTTTGACCACAATAATAATTTACTCTAACCATTTATAACCTATTCGTTAGGTGACCACTCAACCATTGTGATACAAGACCATCAAACCCATACAAGCAAAGCTTATGAAAAAATATCCCATGATTGACCATTTTGAAAGCTTTGGAAAATCACTTCACACGCCCATCTCCAAAACATAAGATAAAAATTTAAATATGTGAGTGAGCCCAATAATTCAGCCTTTTCAATGGAGTTTCAGAAGTCATAGTTCTCGTAAGTTAAATAATCTGCAATAATACTTCTTATCTCCATAATATGCATGATTGGAAACATTATTTAGTGAGATCGTTGTCCTCTTCAATATCTATGGTAGTAACATATTGGCGCGTTTTTCAACTTTTTGTATAAGGCGAAATTGGCGTTGAAATGAAATTGAGCGTAATGCATCTGTCACTACCTGGTGCATTGTACTCAAATTGATTGAGAAAAGCAGAAGTATCCATGGAATCAGTTTAGCAAGCAGTTTACCAGAGCCGTGAACCATGAGGCTATGAAGACTTTATATATGTTAGTATCAATATGTTGTATATAGGAGTAGATCGTTTCATCACATTTTTGTCCAGTGTGTATGATGTATGTCGAAAGCAAAAGTGACGTTTTAGATAATTTATTGCCAATTGCTAGTATTTCAATAACTATACTATACTATACTCAAAGCAAATACCTTTTCAATTGTCAGATTAGAATAAATCTGACTGGGGTACTATTTCTCCTTGATAGCAATTGAAGCACATCCACTCCACTTTTGTTGTTTATACTAGATTGAGGTGAGCTTGAAACATTATAATAATTGCAAACAAGTTCGGGTTTTTCACCAACACCAATCACGTTGAATATAGTTACATACCTACACACTATCTAACCGTACATTTGTTTTTGGATATAGTCTCCTGACTGACGTGAACTATCATAGCTCATTTGTGATTATGATGTAACAACTAATAGGAATGATAATTTTTGTCCAAATATATGAATAAAAAGGAAATTATTTATTCACAGTTTAACTATATATTTCCAACTTTTCGATATTTGAAACAACGCACATCTTTGTTAATGTCACTTCTAACAATGCTTGTTTTCAATTTGACTTAAGTATACAGAATCCAAATTTATGGATTCAAAAAAAAAACTTTCAATATCAGTATATAATATCATTTCCGTCCAGCTGTGATTGTGGGGTTGAAATTCAATTCAAATAACTGTAGCAGAGAAAAAAAGTTCTGGAAGTACCCCGCGAATCGTTTCTCCTTTAGAAATCATAATGCATAGAAACGAAATAAACCAACACCATTCGAGATATGGTTCAACAAATTCTGTTGTCTAGTATGATATCTTCAACATCATTATTCTTATTACTCCGGCGTGGGGTCATGAAGTTTCGATTGCGATTGTAAACATAGGTTTTTGAGGAGCATAATTTGTAAAATGGAAAACACGTAGGACTAAGTTCTCATAGGTGCTGTGTGAATAGAACCCATGATCCCCTGTATGTGAGAGATAATGCATGGAATGAAATTAACGAACACATTGGTACACATTCCGGAATAATCTCATCATAGGTTAGGCCGTCACTGCTTTTTTTGTAGAACATTATTATAAGCAGTTAAACCCTAAAGCAAAATTTGACGATATGTTTCAAGAGGGGCTTAACCTTATTTGGAATTAATAGTAAAACTTCATAAAACAAGTAATGGTAAAAATCATATTATTCGGACCTCGCTAAAAAATATCTCGATTTTTTTTCACTTTCTGCTTGTGAAAGGTTGAATCTAGGCATCTCTCGGAGTACTTTTTCAATTTTTTGAAAAAAAACTGAAAAAAAAAGTGCGAAAAATCGGCCATATTCACTATTTTTTATCTCACAAGATATATCGTATTTCGAAAAAATACTCCTAGAGATGCCTTAATTATACAGTTGTCTTTATTGCAAAAAAAATTATCGCAATCCATCAATAACTACTAGGTCAAAAATGATTTTTGCTGATCCCCTGCAGACACAATGACGGAGCATTTTTTATGACTGATTCGAGCGCCCTCGCACCAAGTAAGCACTTTTACATAGATACTATAAATTATTGAATGAATCGTAATTTCATTCATAAAAACCAAAAATAGCACTGAAGCTATTCCAAAAATTTCAGCACGTGTTATGATGTCAATAATAGTTGCGAAAGGGATTCATTACATTCTCGAATAAGATTAGGTATAATATTAACTAGGTGATAAAAACGTACACATTTTTTGCGAACGGCTGCGGCGAGGGTGATGCACAAAGAGCCGGCCAGATATGCATGTATAACAAAGAGAAAAATCATCACAATCATATGGAATGCATTGTGAAAAACCAGATCTCGAAGATTATAAATTACAGCAGGCAATATCCGAATATTTGGAAGGATTACAGTTGACTGTGACCGAAAAGATTAATATAGAAGAGATAACGAGAAATCAGTTAGATTCGGAAATGTGGAAAAATGAAGGAAGAAAAAGAGTCACAGCTTCGAAATTTGCTGAAATTTGTAAAAAAACCCAAATCTTCAAGAAAAAATCTAATTAAATCGATACTGTATCCAAAGAAAATATTTGCCAAATCTTTGAAACATGGCGTGGAAAATAAAGAAAATGCTATTAAGCAAATAGAGACACACCTGGGAGTTGAAATTTCTAAATGCGGTTTATTTATCGACTTTATTGCTAAGTCCTGATGGCGTTATCGAAGGAACCAATAAAGTTATTGTGGAAGTTAAGTGTCCTTATTCTGCACGAGAATTGACACCTGACGAAAGCATCGCTGAAGGGCTTATAAAATGTTGGATGAAAAATTGGGAGTTCAATGAAAACCATGAGTAGTATTACCAAGTTCAAGGCCAGTTGCATGTAACTGGCTTTGAATTTTGTTATTTCGCGGTATGGTCATATAAAGGTATAAAAATTGAAAAAAATTATCGTACTGATACATTTTGGCAAAATAAGATGGATTCAAAATTAGTAGATTTTTATATGAAATATTTGCTGCCTGAAATAGTTGACAGTAGATACGAGAGAAATATGGAGATAAGAGATTGACATGAGGTATTTATGTACAATTAGATTGTTGAGATTCTGAATATTTTGTTATCTATGAAAATTTTCAATAGAGTTTTTCCATAAACAGCATTTTTGCAGCGCTTCATTTTTATGTGTTTATCTATTCTTTATTAACTACCTACCCATATTCATCATAAGCGAAATATTGTTCGTTACGATAAAAAGGATACTTATTTTATTTTTAATTTTCTTATCGACATTTTTGGATAATACAGGCCTATTCTGTGAATCCCAACGACGACGACGAAGGCAAGGCCAAATTTACTACGAAAGTTACGCGACAGTTAGTTGGAGTCAGACGCAAACAGCGCTAAGCGTTTTTTGTTGGCCATTGGTATCCGCCCCTTTCACTCGGGATTTTTACTTCCCGCTTTACACCGCAAATTTACTCTGACATGTTTGTGAAGGTTAACCCCTTCTTAAAATCTAGTAAAAAAAGAAGTACGATTATGGAATTGGAAAAAAGAGTAAGTTTCTTTTTTTTTTTTTTATTTAATACAAACATGCCCGCATCAACTACTAAGAGTTATTAGCAGGAGGACTTACACAAGTAGCATGTGTTATAGATAATTTTTAAATTAGTTTATTACGGATACACAAGTGGATGTGTTATCATTGTAATAAGCAAGTGAGAGGTTTAAGGGTGAAAATCTCAACTTTTGGGAAAACGGAGACCGATGTTGCCTATGATACGACGTCCATTACTATAAAACGCATTACAACTATTTTTTTTTCCGGCGTCCATATTGATTGACTCTTCGTGAAAAAATATAGGTACTGAAACAAGACTATTTATGTAGACCACATACAAATGGATAAATTTTATCGATAAAACGGAGAAACAACAAGCGCATCGGGTGGTACAGCAAGAAGCGGTTTCATTCAGTTACAGCACACATCAGTACTCCTATCAAAAACATTCCACTTTTGCACATAAATGTCGTTATATTCGTATATCGTATATTTCCATATTAGAATTGGTTAGACTGCAACTACAAAAACATTCGGTAGTACAATAGGAAATGTGCTTCCAGAAATCGTTAGGTGGAGACAATGTAGATATTATGGTGAGTTTTTGATAATGCATTGCCATATCCGAAGCATTTCAATTTCAAATAGTTTGAATAACGGAAAAACTATAACGTCTAAAAACAGACTTAGCAGTCCTGAACCACAGAAGATACCTATTTCCATGGCCAACCCATAAGGCAATAGTCTTGTAGAGATTATGGGAGGTGTTTATTTGTCTCTATAATATGTCTCTTTCCATAGCAGCCACTGAATGGCGATTTTAGACTAGTGGTGACACCTGTAACCGTTTTGAGGAATCAATCATTTGATGTTTGACTGCAAAAATTTCTACTCAATATTAAATTGCAGGCCCCAGGTAGTGAAATGGCCTCTGTAATCGGGTCGACCCCTTTTTCTTTCAAAAGCAACCCTCTGAACTTCAAACAAGATTGAGCGAGTATGACCACGTCTCTTATACAATAGGAAGTAATTTTAGCTTTAAAGAGAGTTTTTCAAGCAAGGCGATCAGCTGATTTCTGGCGTCGTTCTTCTCGCAGAGCGAGAAGGAATGTACTAGATCTTCTGGGTCGTAATTTTTAAGTGCAGGCAGCTGACCTATGTGATCCCAGTTTACGACTATATTGAACAAGTTTTGCTCAAGGCAGTTAAGAAAGTTGATATAGCTCACAATGCCCACTCCCATTTGTATCAGCTTTGTAACTTTAGTAATTAGTTCTGGGGTCGCATCCGTCTTTCTTATAAGATATAAGTTACATGTTTAAAAACAAACTCCACCTCTTGTGTGCTCCCATTTTTTAGGAAACGTTTTGAGGAAAATTTTTCAAGAGATCAACTCTTCACATGAATTGGTTTGTTTATGGTTATTAAAGCAGCCCCGTTCTCTAAAATGCCGATTAAACTAATCATATACAATCTTCACACTTGTATGACAACTGTGCGATTGATCACATTCTGTGCATCACAGAGGTGATTGTGATTGTAGGGAGTTCGCGGAAATAATCACAGTCAAAAGTAGAGGTCAATAATATAATCACGTTATGATGATTTCCATGATAGAGAAAATTAGTTGTCATGTTTGCCTTGTTACCATGAGTGTATACTGTTATTGTATAGTCATGCAAATATTCTTGAAGCTTCTCCAATTCAGGCAGATCATCACCCTCTTTGGGTATTTCAACATCGCTAACCCGTAGTGATTCGAAACTTTTTTGAGTCCGAATGCTTTTGGTTTCTAGGAGCTTGTTTCCGTCAAGGTTGTTCTCAACGTACGCCTAAGCTATTCCTACTCTTCTAGCCAGACGTATATAATATTTATTATTCATTGCTATAACACCCGTACGTCGTCTTTTTTCTTTAGGCATTTTAATGGTCATAGCACCGAGGCAGAACTTCATTGTGTCAAAACCAGACAAATTCGACTGTTAGATATCATAGACCATTCTTCCTCAAATTTGATGTCATGACTAAACTCATTCGAGCAAAAAGTAAAACCAATTCGATCACTTGGCTTCACCTCTTCCAATAATTCATTCACGTTTTCCATACCTCACTGTACCTATTTTAGTGGGTCAACTTCTTCAAGAACAGGACGAAAATTAAGTTTCATGGTTTTACTGGTTAAGTCCAATTTTCGGAATGTCCTATCTTTAGTAATTATAAATTTTTCAATCGTTCTCGAAAAGTATAGATGAAGGACAGAAATTTGAAATGTGCAAAAATTTGAATAAAGAAATCAAAGTGGTTGTTTTAGGCATACCGCGGCTAATGAGACACGCACGAACACGACGATGATTGGGAGATTCTCTGGTTTTGCTACACCCTTATTTATGGAGATGTTTGAAGTCACGTGATCCATTGAGGAAAAACCCCCTCCAGGATAATTAATTATACTTCATTCAAAGTTACACATGTTTTTTTTTATTGAAAATTGATCGCATCCACCATATCGGAGAGGTACAAAAATTGCAGCTCAAATAATAAGCAAGTACAAATATTAAAACTGAATATCAATCGTTTTGAACTGAATACTATTTGAAACATCGATGTCATCAAGAAAGTTCATATGTCTTACGTTGCAGATGATATTTACTGCAATCTATTAATATCTGTTCTAATATTTCATCGCATGTATCGCATTTGGGACGCTCTGGTTCAGTAATTGAAAATTAATGAGTCAACCTAGTATGTCCCAGACATAACTCATCACGTGAACTCAAATGGTGAACCCTTCAAGACGTAACGACTGATTTTACATGTCTCATTGAATCATTGCGACGCAACTCGTTTTGCCACATACCTGACACTTTGTTTTTCTAAAAACCTCTCGGGCCACTGCTGGCACATTTGATAATTGAGCCCATACTATTACTATACACTGAAAAACGCGCACATTCATTAATTAATTCTCGGTGCCACTGATGCCAATGTGGGATGGAATCCAGATGAACGTTCCTCCTTGATTTCTTTTACGATCGCATTTCATCAAATTTTTGGAGGGATAAGTTGGATATGAATGCTGTATTGAAGAAACAGAACTTAAAGAACCTGTGAGTATCAAGTGATTGATAAGCCTTAGTCCGCTTCATACGTTTTGCGGAGATTTTAGCGAGGACATTAGGAATTTAGACGGAAACTAAATTCCATATGTAACAAAAGCACATCCCACTCCGTCGTTTGTATAAATATGAGAATGACCTTCAAAACACCGATCAGTAATTCCCAGAAATTCATTCTTGATTATGTAATTATTCGTCTCATTTTATTTGCAGCATGGGAGTTGCGTATTGCATTGTGAAGGTTCCAGCTTCCAAGGTAGAGGGTAGAATATTACATAGCATATTTCTTCTGGATGTTGATCCCGTTTGGAATGGATCGGTCACCTACATCCGACGATGATGAAGAGATGGTATCCTGAATTCCACATATATACTTTAAACTGGTGTCGTACTCAAGGCTCCAAAATAAATCCTTGAGGCGTTGTTATGGAGGGCATCTAGTGGTTTCAGGACTGATCTACATTAGCTCAAGCTATATTATTTATATATATATATATATATATATATATATATATATAAAATCATAAAAAGATAGTTGAGTCGATATCTAATTTATTCAGTTTGCAGTTATATATATATATATATATATATATATTTACGTCTATAGTACCAAGTGAGGCCCGGCTACAGGAAAATTGCGGAAGAAGTGAGGACCGCGACAAAGTGAGGACCAATATACGGTCCTCACTTTGTTCATGCCTTCAATCTTCACAAATATCAATCTCTACCAAGTTAAATCACTTTAACGATGGAAAAAAAATTGACCTCATTTTGTAGGCTTAACGTCAAATCACGTATACTGTAATTCTAAATTTCGCCACAGTCGGCGCTTTTCGTTGAGTATATATTTCAACCGTGTATATTCTGAGCTTTATGGTATGGCGTCCAACGCACCAACTGAGGACCAGAGATCTGACAACAAGGCTGGTCCTAGCTTTGTGTGCTGTATACATAATTTCCATGAAAACTGTTCGTCCCACTACCTTAAAAATGAACTATTTTCATAAACGCTTCTGAACAAAGCCCGAAAATTGCTTGTTTGTTGTTATTAATTATATTGAGAGAGTATCGCCATTACTGTTAGTACTTCAGACATGTTTGATGAATTTGATCTGTGAAACAATACCAGAGTAGCATAGTACAAAATTTTATCAATCCGATTTTAACGTCAGTTGTAAGATTAATGGTTTTATACACGGCTGCTAAAAAGTCTGGCTTCAAGAGATTATCGTTGAAAAGGATAAAGGGAAAGATATGAAATTTTAGCACAATAAATGGGACTTTATCAAGCATATTTTAGAGCAAATGTCAAATGTTTTTGCCATCAGCGTTCAGCCGACATCTCGATTTTTCCCAAAAGGCAACCTAAGTATCACATAATTGCTTATTTCTGTTTTCAAAAATAATTGAAAAAAAAACAATAAACTGAACTCACTCCACACTAACGCAAGACTTGCTACGTCGAATAATACCTCTTAATTTATTTGTGTTAATTTGGAATTAGTATTAGTTTTGACAATTTTCCACATAAATAATGATGTGGTTGAAGTTTTCAATGCCTACTATTGTTTTTTTTTCAAGAATCTACCAAGATCAAATAATCAGTACAGTACAATTTATTTTAGGAAAATAAAACTGATATTTCATGACACAGGAAAAAATAGGCTTTTTGTGAATAATCACTCGACATAGGTTATTATCTGAAAAAATTCCAGGTACCGGCGGTACGCTAGGCGCTCACGTCAAATACATTTTTTGCTTTTAAATATGCCTAATAAAGTTCTATTAATCGACTCACAATTTCATACGGTCCTCTTTATCCATTTCAAAGATTATACCTTGATGTGAGATTCCTGAGCAGCCCCCCTCCGTATAATAACAACTGTTGGGTTTGAAAGTTCATTGAATATTTGATATCAACTTACAAAACATTATCTTGAATGCAATTTAACATTTGTACTGATAGTAATTGTTTTATAAAGTAATGTGAAATAATGTAGAAACGACGACGGAAAGAATATCTGACCAATCAGGTGAATGCCGGTAAATTATCGTAATAGCTCCTGAATCTTTCGAAAAAAAAGTCATATTTGTGATTGTGAACCAGTGCAAAGCTGTGAACAGTGAAGCGGAATTTTTTGCAAAGAATTGGCTTAATGATAACAAAATCTTTGAAAATTGTCTTGTTTA
>CAJUYH010009985.1:0-12934 GCA_910591685.1 Galerucella tenella
TTACCTCCAATGTATATTAAGTGAGTGAGTTATTATACTTTGTCTGGGTAAATATTTATTCTGCTTGTAGTAACATTTCAAAATGAATAGTGAGTAGGGAGTTGGGAGTACATGGCAATCGGTGTTGTCACAGAAAGTTTGGAGAATATTTCTCTTATAATTGGCCCTTTGACAATAAGAATCCCTTTGCGGATGCTAACACTTGAAGTCATCACCAAGAAGAACCTTATTATTCAACGCAATTAGAGTTTTAAGCTCACAGTGCTTTAATTTTCTACTGTTTGAATTTCATTTTCATCAATAAGGGGATATGTTAAATGTTCGTATATTCGTTACGAATTTATTTTTATTAGTGAAATATACATTCGAATCAACCGTTTATGATTCACATATGTGGAAGTGGTGGTCAAACCAGGTTTTTGGTCCTACAGTTGTGAAAAGTACAATTGATAAATCAATTGAATCGTTAGATGCAATACCAAATATTTGCGACATTTTCAATCCAGTGTTCAGTTTGACGTTTAATTGATTTTAAATGAAAAATAAACACCAAACTGAAAACACCACATGAAAAGTATCATCGCTGTAATCCTGAGGTGATTGGATGAAATTTGACACATGACTTAAAATTAAGTAATTTGATTGGTTACTATATTCAGTAAAAAACTACTTATCTTTGACATCTATACTCACTACGGCTCTGAAAGTCTGCCTTTGCTTATCAGGTCTGCCGTGAATCCTCTGATGAACTTACTAACCTTCCTTTGTCCTGGTGAGATCACCTCCAATTCAGGAGATTTCCGTGCCAACCACTTCCGTTTGGCCATATTTATTGTCCGCAGAATGGTTCCGGTCCAATGAATGACATTGCTGAGCCTTGTCTGACCGTTTCATCCATTTTACTCATGACCCTCAGCTATTATGACCTTGAAACGATTTCCAATTGTGCTCAAGGCACCTTTGCAATCTCATACTATCGTAGAGATGACCTCTTTGGAACTAAGTGCCTTCAGTAATCTTGATTCAACAGTATGTCCTTTCATGCCTTCACTTTCCCTCCAGTCTTTAGTTCAAACTAAAAATGCGCAATATGGGAGACAACCGAAATCAGATTCAGCTGGAGATGTCTCATTCATAAATGTCAGGGTAATAGTAACATGCGCATCACAAATTTGAAGGTTTTTTGTCAATATGAACTTTGGTTTGTGGTTAGTTGAGAGATGTCGCTATTATCGCATTTTTGAAATTCCTTTCAATGGGGTCAATGTACTAATGTAATTCCAGCATTATCTCAAGTAACTGGGCTGAATCTGACCAATCAGAGGTCTAAAGAATTGCCAACATAAATTCAAATCACTCCTCCTGTCAAGGAGTGTCGTAAAGTGTCACATTTGATAGCGGAATCAGATTTTATAAATCATATATTTGTTCGCCCCGTGTCGCCATATTGAATCCTATTTGACAGGTCACTGGATTGCCTAATTCACTTCAAAATGTCTTTGTACCGTGTGTCGATGAATAAACCAATTGCCAATATTCACTATCACAACTTTTTTTATCGTCTTACGTTCATTATCCGTTCTCCCACATGGAGCGGATATGTTTTTAGGTGTAACAACTTTTATATGCCTTCACAGACACGTTATTATTGCAATCAAGACTAACGAGTTTTCACTTTGATGCAATTCCGAAAATATTCTTTGAAAAGGATTCATGTTCCTGCTTTTCCTTTTTCAGTCTTCCTCATCCGCCTCGAATCTTTCGAACTTTCTAACTGTGTTAGTGTCGCTCCGCTAATTTCTCTGCATTGAAATATTTTATTGGTTTAGGAATTTGACAGAAAATAAGGTAGTAATCCAAAAGGGTCGAAATCAATAGAGCTGGATACTAGGTACAAAGAAACTGAAAGGATTGAAATTACTCTGCTTTTCTTATATATAATATTGAACATTTTTGTTTTCCTGGGAGATTTTTAAATATCGAATATTATATTTTTTTGTTTATAACTCACAATTAAAACCTTTACATTTTTTTATGTATTGTAGAGAAATCTTTAAGCCATAATTGTCTATTCAGCCAGGTTCTCTACAGATTTCTGTTCCTCAACCCCAGTGCCGTGTTTCGGACTCAAGGCCCCTTTCGATTGGGGCTGTGAGGCCACCCACGAAATCCCCTCTCGACCCTAGTCCCATCGGCACTTCTTTTCAGTGTTACTTTGATGCGGCCTGTCCTCATCTTCACGGATCCCTCTCCTAATGCTGTGTTTCTTAGGGCGGGTTTATCAATGCCCGGTTAAATATGTCAGCTACGTAGCCCTCAGCTATCTCTAGCCGCCAGTCAAAGTCTCGGTTACAATAGAAAGCGTTTATCAATGCACCACATAACCGACAGCTACCCAATTGGAAGCTCAGTGAAATTGAGCATTTGATAACCTTGTTCGGGTTATGAACGTGAGTGTAATGTTGTCAAAGTGTTAATTTCCCATTTTAATTTAGTGTAAGGAGGATCACCCGTTACATGAAATACACATACTATTAATTTTGGCTGAGGCCCGGTTTATCAATAGCAATTTATCCGTCAGTAAATGCTTAACTACCAGTTATTTTGGAAAGGTCGGTTTATCAACCAGCTTTAAATCTAACAATACTTTGAGATCTATCTTAACAAAAACGAAACCAAAAAATGAAGAACAATCTTCAAAAAACTGCATATATCAGATATCTTGTGAATGCGACAAATTCTATTTAGGTGAAACATCTAGACCATTGAAAGTCCGAATAAGTGAACATAAAAAAATATATCAAAGATAGGGAGTTCTTTAAGTCAGGTATTTGTAAACATGCTTGGGAAGAGGGGCATAAAATTCAATGGGATTCGACAGAAATAATATTGAAAGAGCCCAATAATAAAAGACGAAAAATCAAAGAAAGTGCTTTAATACAACTAAATGCAGATAAATGTGTAGCTAGTTTTTCAGCCGAATGTAGTCAAATTTGGTTACCAATGTTAGAAAGAGAAATTTCCAATAATCAATTACCTGCGTTATCAGGATAGCATCATAATTTTTTATCCAGGTTTTCTTATGATTTATCATTGGAATAGTTGTTAATCGATACACACTTCAATACACAAAATAACCAAACTGAGTTATACATGTTTTGAAAACAAAAATTATCATACACAAAAAAGTAACAACAAACGCGTTTTATTAACAACATTTCCAAAATAAGCTAAAAAAAGGCGCTATCCCAATAAAAACCGTTCCTGGAACGTGCACTTTACTGGATTCCATTTCTAGTAGACTATCATATCGTTAGAATGTCATAAAATAAAATATTTTATTCCACATTTTACCAGAAGTGTGATCTACTATGAATGGACCTTAATAAAATTTGACAACAAAGTTTTGTAGCCTTAAACTTCGAAATATTATTGATTGTCTAGTTGTCATATTTTTTCGTTGTGTCAGATAGGGACCAAAAATTATTTTATTAATTTTATTACTAATTAATCTTGACAACGGTAGCTGGAACGCTACCGAAACGTCGAAATAAAAAATAAAAAACATTATTGTGGTTTGATTCCCAAAAGAATAAGAGAAAAAAGAACCACAGGATAACTTCATCCGGCAGATAAAATGTCAAATATTTATCTGTCAGTCTCAACTGGCGGATAGGTCGATTTCTGGAGGTTAAGGTCTATTACAAAACCTCACTTTTTTGTTTTGATTTTGTTGTGATGTTGTGTCAAATTAACTTGGGTTTTGAGCAAAGTGAAAAATGGAAAGTACTAGGGCTACTTAAAAGGGAGGATGCAATTTCACAGCGGAGGAGAGAAATTTGCCTCTGAAAATTGCAAATAAACATAAAAATGTAATAGAAAATAAAAAAAGGAGGCTTGGATGCAGGGTGAAGCAGCAGTTCGACACTCAAGTGAATCCTCGATCAGTTTTAATATTGACAGTCTGTTTTGTCATCCTAAATCTTGCATGAAAATCCTTGTCATCCCACTTTTCGAAAATGTCCACTCTTTCTCTAACTGTATAAGACCTTCTTCCGTACTCAAGAACTTGCACAATATCCTAGCTCATCCTCGTCGCTATCCAGAATATAATCATCATAAAATTCATATTTATCAACAACCAAAAACTCTTCAAAAAGAAAAATAAAAACACATAAACCTTTGGATGAACATTTACCCATCAATAACCTGACAAAAATATCAATTGATGTGACATGACCTTGTTTTTGTAGCAACCAATGAGATTGCTCACATTCATTCGTCAGCATTGCCAACTTTCATTATCTGTCAGTTAACAAACTAGAGAATAAAAACGAGTTGGTAAACCGCTTCCAAACAAAAGGAACTTTATCTGCTAGTTACTTTTATCCGACGGATACTTAACTGATGGATAATATTGGCTATTGATAAACCGGGAGTGAATCAAGAATATAGAGGTGAAAGTTATTATTTTTTTATTTTACCGTGAGCTTACTCTGACAACATCGTGAAAAATTTCACTTGTCAGTGTCAAAATCGTGGCACTGTTATTTTTATTTCGTCTATGTCGTGCTTTGTTGAGTTGTTTGCATTTGAGCATGTCCACAAAACAAAAAAGATTTCCCAATTTCACGGAGTCAGAGCGACAAAATTAGGTACTAATAAAAGTAACCGTTCACCATAAAAGTATGATAGAATGCAAAAAGACAGATGCTGTGACCTGGCGAGAAAATCTGGGATTTGTTGGAGTATCATGAGAACACTGGGTTTAGATAGTCGAAACCGAGTAATAAACTCGACATCATCGAGCTCTTCAAAGGGATTCATCCGCTCTTCAACAATATATGGTCGTCTTTCGTACTCTACAAATTCCAATATCTCGACAAGATCCAAGCTCTTCATCGAAAAGGTCGTCAAGCTCATCAAGATACATTGACAATAAAAATGAAATAAAATACACACTGAACCTGGATGCTACTAAATTACTATAAATGAATCAAATTAGCTTCTCGATTTCACCCTAAACGATAATAACACAATCAAATTTGAAGTTGAAATAATATTTGTTGCAAAATGTAAGCAAACATGAAAAAATCATGACACAGTTGTCAGTTTGCATCTATGGTTAGAATAACAGAACACCACTTTCTTGTATTTAACTGTATGTTCGATGGTTAACATCAACTTGATATTGGCAGCTAGGGTAGCCGAAAGTTTGACTGCCAGCTAATACAAACTGGCTATTGATAAACACTTTGACCAACAGCTAAGATTTAGCCGAAGGCTCCAATATTTAACCGAGCATTGATAAACCCGCCCTTAGCCTATAAGTATTTCAGTCTCGTCTTATAATTTCTCTCTCCATCCCTTCTCTGGTTTCAATTACCATTCGTATGAAGGTAGCGATTTTCCCCCACCCTTTTTGTGACGGAAGCATCGTCGTGAATATATTATCCCTAGAAAGCTTGGCCAAGGCCATGTCCTCTCTGGTTGCGGTACCTTCAAAAGCATCCATGTCCCCCGATTGCCTGTGTCACTCTGTAGTATATTCCGCCGTGCTCTCGGAGCTCACTTTTCCTTACCCTAGGAAGGACCATTGCCAGTCTTTGGATACGTTCCACTCTTTTTGCCATCCTGTGAATAACGCCTCTCTCGATTACTCTTTCATACGAGACTTCTCTTCTCCAGTTAGGTCGCCTTGTTGTCGCCGAAGGAGTATCATAGGTGGCGCTCTTGACATCATTCGATATCCGCTAATTATAAGCATGTTCATGCTGCGTTGCCCTCACGTAGGGTTGGACCGAATCTACCATTGATACTAGTAGCTTCATGCGTGTCGGCCATGGACTACCTATGTCAGCCGCGGAAGCGACTGATTGATATGCTCATTTATCTTTATGTCGTAACTTTTTACTTCTTATTTTTGGGGATGGTTAGATTATCTGGAAACGCCGAACAGTGGTGTTCATGATTAAAAATTCTTCCATCTTGCTTAATTGGATTTCCCCGTATCATCTAACGGCAATCTAAAAATGTCATCACCCATAAATAAATAATTTGTTATTCGCCCCTTTTCAAAGTCGCCTATGAAAAAAAAAATAGCAGACCTGCCAATTGCTTCCGATAAAGAATTTCCTGTGATTTCTTTTCAGCTGGAAATCTAAAAATTGATCCTAACGAGGAGATAGCTTTTTACTGGTTAGCGAACGTTGCTTTCAGCGATCTGCAGCTTTAAAATTTGACAGACTACGATTGGCTTATACAACGGCTTTGAGTGTTCACGATTTTTATAATGGTGACAGAAAAAATATGAAGGGGATTGTGAGACATCAATTTACACAGTTGCATATTCCTAACAGCATATAACCTACTCAAAGGTGTACACATATTTCTAATTATTTAGATTTATACCATGCATTGTTTGGATTGCTATTTATTGAAGTAGAAACTTCTTTAGCCGCTTTGGTGATTTTTAATTGGGAAAAAAATTATTCAGAAGGAGATTGATATAAGTATTTGTGGAAAACTCCATACATTTTGGGCGTATGATGGAAGTTCCAAGAAGGGTTTGAAAAATTGTCATCTATCATTGGCTTACAATTTAATTTTTATGTGTTCCATTTATTGGTGAAAAATTCTATATCATTTGTTAAAATACCATTTACCATGGGCGTACCATCAAAATTGTTGTGGGGATTGTTTTCCTAGAAAAATTAGCATCTAGATTGGGTGTACGTTAAAATTTTGATAAGAGGGTTGATTTATTAGTGAAAAAGTTTAATTCATTCAATTTTTCAATGTATTTTCCAAACTAGAGGTCTGATTTCAACAGTTTGAGAGGGAAGTCACATTTGTTACCGTAAATCTTCCGGCTAGAGCACTTCATCTCAGAACTGAGCTGGAATATCCCAACGCAAAAATTGAAGGTGTTCTGTTCGTATCCATTGTGACAACAATCTGAAATTGTTTTTTGGTTTATTTCTAGTTTCGTTTATACAAAAAATGCCACTTCTATCATCAGTTTAGTTCATTTGTAAGGAGTGAACTTTTCAAACACTTGTTGTAAATTCATCATTCTCGAGTGGAGTTTCCCATCTAGACTGAAAGTAGCAATCTTTAAAAATGGAAATACCTTATTAGTGGAAAATTATAGACCAATTAGTCTCCTCTCTACTTTTTCCAAAGTTTTTGAAATTGCTATGAGATAAAGATTAGTTAATTTTTTAAATAAGAACCAGATCATAGCTTCGAATCAACATGGATACCGAGAAGCAGAATCCACTATAACTGCTGCTTTCAGTTTTATTGAGAGAATTCTAGATGCCCTTGATAATGGTAGTCTCGCCCTTGGAGTTTTTTTGGACCTATTGAAGGCATTTGACTGTGTGAATCATCAATTATTGCTTAACAAAATGGCAAAAATGGGAATTCGGGGTAGATGCTATGATTGGTTTCAATCTTATTCAACAAATCGTTCGCGAAAAGTCTGCATTAAAACAAACTCTTCTGAATATACTTCTAATGCCAGAGAAGTTACACTGGGTGTGCCTCAGGGCAGTGTACTTGGTCCAATCCTGTTTATACTTCACATAAATGATCTAGAACTGTTTTTAAATGATATAACAACTATACTAACAAATTATGCTGTTGATACGAATGTACTCATTGTTGGAGATAATTATAATGAAGTGAAAACTAAAACAACATATATTATTATGTAATTTTAAAAATGGTTGAATGGTTTGAAGGGAGCTCTTCAATCATGAATAACAAAAAGACACAATGCATTCTATTTTAACACAGTCGTAATGGAATTATGTATCCTAATAATATTGAGATTATCAATAATGTAACATGTAACTACATTTTCGTCAGAAATTAAGTTTCTAGGGGGGAATTAAAAAAAAAGTAGTTAGCAAAGATACATTGATAACAGCATATTATGGGAATTTATATTCATCGTTGACTTATGAAATTGTTTTTTGGGGTGTTTCACACAGTCAAACTGTCTTTGTATTACAGAAAAGGGCAGTTAGAATTTTCGCTGGCTTAAAACTACGTGAAAGCTTTAGGGGATATTTTGAATCTTTAAATTTATTAACAGCACCTGGTATATACATTTATGAGTGTCTTTGTTATGTGTATGAAAATAGGAAATATTTTTCAGATTATACAATACAATTACACATGAGTATCATACGAGACAGAAACATATTTTCCGATACCCTATCCAAAAAACATCATTACTTGAAAAGGGTTGCTTATATAGATGTTTGTTAACGTTTAACCTACTACCTAAAAAACTACGAGATATTACTTCCATACATAAATTTAAAAAGACTATAAAGAAGTGTCTCATATCTGCGGAACCATATAGTATAGACGATATAAATAGCAATACATTTTTGAATTTTTGATTCAATGTTCCACTCATATCTTTTTATATTTCCTTTTATATTTGTTTATGTGTTATACATTTGTTTTTCACTTTTAATATGTTTGTTACTATTTTAAATATAGCTTAGTGAATATTAACATTGTGCACGTGAGAACGTTTAATATTGTGGATTTCAAATGTTTTTAACAGTTTAAATTTTTGGGTATATCTTATATTACATTTTTACAGAGAACTTTTGACATGTACCATACAATGTATACATCATTTTCTAAAAATGTATCATGTCACTAGTACGAAATAAATATCTATCTATCTATCTACTATCTACTATCTATCTCTCTAATATCAGTACTGATTCACATTTGCATACTCGGTCATGAAGATCTTTGTTCATATAGTGAGTTTGGCAGAAATGTACCCTAATTAAGGTACGTCATTTCATTCATTCTTGATAAGTTTGGGTTGTGCTCAACAGCCCAGGCACTTGAACTCAATCTTTGTACTACTTGTCATGCGATCTACTTCCATTCTAGAAGATTCGTGTATTCCATATATGCCACTAGCTTGAATGGAGGGAATTTCAGCAGTTGTGATGGTTGTGCTTCTTCTCTAGCAAGCTTCTGTCCAAGACCTTGTAAGTTCTGACACTGGCAGAGTGTTTTTCATCATCACGTCACATCACATCACATTTTCTACACATAGGCTGGTACACAGCCTCAGAATATATTTGGCCTTGTCTTCAGTGAACCATAATTATGCTTACAATGGATATTTCGAGTACCACTTGTTTCATTACAACGATTTATCCATGTTTAATAGTTTTTCAGGATAATAATACAGATGGGAGGCAATAAAAACAGCTTAAGGTGAAGCAGCTGGAAAATTCTTACAAAATTATGCTTCTGAAATTGAGAGATGACAATTATAGTTAAAATGATGTTATAAAAACCAATTTAAAGATAAGTTACTCATAGGACAATAGAGGAATAGATAAAAGGAAAAAGAAACCAGTCTATTTGAAATTGTATCTTTCCCAAAAAATGTTGCATCATAAAAATGAAGATATAAAATATACTTCTGGATATGCGGAACGTGAAACGCTAACAAGTTTTATGAATGGCTTTAAAACGGCATTAAAACTTTATGGTAATACACTAATACATGTTTCAATAAAATTGTAATGGAAAGTATGAACTTCGTCGGAAAACATGTGCAGCAGTCATAGCGTATATTCATTACATATTAGTTTTATTTGATTTTATCAAAATGACATCTAATACCTAATATCTTATAATTTCAAAGTGCACCAATAAAAAAAATAGCGTAAAGTATTTGTGGATAGCTGGTCCTTAAAACACTGGCTCTATTTCGAGCACTCCGGCTTCGCCGTTGTGCTCGAGAAATCGCGCGTGTTTTAAAGACCTTAATATCCACTTATACTTTTATATACTACTTTTTTATTGGTGAACCATTCTACCTATTCGAAGCCTTAGCGTGTTTAAATCGAACTTTAAAAAACGCGCGTGTTTTAAAGTTACCCTGGCAACATCAACAACTCGAGAAACGAAGTCTTAGTCTAAATGATCTGACAGGAGTAGTTCGTAAAACGTCAAAACTTTTATTCGAACAATATTTAACAATTTTAAATTTATGAATTGGAATGAATAGTGCCGTTTGTATTGTTTGAAATATTAATATTTCGATTTTTCAAATCTTGGGAAATGGTATTTAAATTAATACTATTGACATTCACAAAACTCAATAAGGTTGAACTAACTTTCATCAAAATACAAATTAGTTTATGTTTTTCTCATTTCTCTGACAACGCAAGGTATACATCATTTACATCACGAATTCAACCATTTGACGTTTAGTTCTTATTTCCATCTATGATTTCCATTTCTTGTTGTTATAGTAGTTATAGACCAGTATTCATAATTTCAGAGTGCACCAATAAAAAAATGGCGTAAAGTATTCGTGGATAACTGGTCTTTGAAACACTTGCACGTGTTTTGAAGACCTTGATATCCACTTATACCACAGGGTACACCATCTAACAAGAGACGAAAGCTTTGTCGGTTCCTTTAAAGTTGGACTTAAACGGAAATACGTCGAGACTGACAGATATACTACTTGATACCACAGAGTACACCATCTAACTAAGGCAGTGACAACCAAACCACTGAGTACTGAGTAACTGACGGGAACGAACGAACGGAAGTGTCGACCATGTGTCGACTTGACATTGACATATATACTAATTAATTCACGCATGTGCACACAAAATTGCGATCACGAAAACGGCTTTCATTCGCCTCTTGTTAGATGGTGTACTCTGTGCTTATACTTTAATATACTATTCTGTCGACCGTGCGTTTTTGTGCTTTATCAATTTATTAATAGGTATTGAGGTAATAATAAGTGCTACTAACAATCGAGATATTTTAACGCGCGAGCAAATCGATCGTGTTGATAATCGAGACTTTTAACTACTCTTACTACTACTACTTAATCACAAAACTTTTTCGTCGACTGTACAACTTAAATCCCTTTTTTTGAATATTTGAAAACGAGGAATATTTATTAGTTAGATGATGAAATGGAACAATTTAATTTGTTGAAATCTACATTTATATTAAACTTGAAGTTGTGATGCATTTCGCTGACTCAGTAGCTTTCTCGAACGATTGAAGGTATAATGAAAAATTTTCAATTAATACAGTGCAATATTATGGAGTTTCACGGATATTGACAAATTGTTATTTGTATGCCTAGGCCGTGGAATACCTTTTTAACGAACCGAAAGAACAGTTATCACCGAGGCCGCTTGTGGAGGAGGCAAGATAATCTTGGGGTCGCTAGAAAGTTTCGCGGCCATGGCATACACATCATTTTTCGTCAATCGTTACAATTATTGAGCTAGATGATTGTAAATGATTATATTATTGCTTTGAAATCAACAGCTGTTCAGTTTATTTAACAATGTCTCCGTGTACTATGGAAATGATATGTTTGAATATATACAAAATATTTTGACAGTTTCTGACAAAACGCGAAGTGTCTGATACTGATAGCGACAATAAAAATGATGATAATAAATAATCCTTGTCTTTGTAGTATTTTAGAAATGTCAAATTTGGAAGTGATATTCAAATTTGGCAGTGATATTCAAAGTGTCGTTTGGTTTCGCAACCGTTGCTATGGCAGCTGACGCCTTGGCAGATACAAATATCATCCTGAGGTGGGATAAAGGGCACGACAGGAGTAAAGGAAATCGCATTGCTGATTCTTTAGCCAGGGAAGCCGCTGGACTAAAAATTCTAGGACCCAGTGACACCTACGGCCTAACGATTTCGACAATTGCGTAACTAGTTACACCCATGCTCAATCCCTTAAGAGATGGGATGGAATCAAAGGATGCAGTTTCGCCAGGATCACCCTGGGCGACCCTGGGAAGCTGGCGCCGAAGAAATATTTGGCGATGACCGGAAATAACCTACGTTTAACAGTAGGATTTCTGACTGGTCACTGTCAACTAAGGAAACACCTCCATACTATGGGGCTAGTGGACACTGTGACATTAGATCCAGCGACCTTATTTGTGACATTCCTATGTCATTACTGCCTGACTCACCTTACCTCACCGGAAAAAATAAATATTATTAAATTTCCAAGCATGACTTTTAATGAGAAATAAATTCATTATAAAAAAACGTTTCATCCAATTTCCCTAAAAAAAAGAAAATATACTTCTTAAATCAAACCTTACAGTGTATTACATAATTTATCAAATTATATAAAAGCTTGTTACGAGATTTGCATATTTTATAGGAAATATTCCCTTCCATAAAATTACTTATAATCAAGATGTCAAGGAAGACAAGTTAGTAGGTACATAGGTGAATCTCACTACAAGATTTTATATTATTTAATTAATTGTGTATTATATCTACCCAATTGATTGGTTTGATTTTATTGTTAGTTTATATTGAATAAAAGTTTGTTATCAAAAAGTTTTTATTTTCATCATTGGTTTATTTTTTAAAATTACCTCATTTGTGGATTATCCCAAAGTATATAATATCATCTTCAAGTATAGTTTGGCAAGTTTATCTGAAGCTATGCGGCATCGGTAAGAGGCGAGGAAAAACATGGCGCCTATCTGTCAAACGTACAAATGGCGTACGGTACCTATTTTACCAAGTAAAACTGAAAATACAAAGGTAACTGACAATACCAACGCCACTGGATAAATCAATATCAGTCAATTGACGAAGTTAGAGGGAAGAACATACGCACGCGCTTGCCAATAAGAAGTCAGCTGGTCGATACAAATCGCCAATTATGTAATTCGGAGGGTGTGGTCATTATGGTTTTCGTACAACGCTGCCAGAGCTTCAAAAAGCCCCTAACAAATTTGGAAAAGTGTTCATATTTAAATATTCATGAATTGAAAAAATAATGTTAATAGAATAAATCCAAGGAAACAAGCACATTATGAAATTAACGTTTGATCATATTTTTAATATTGTTAAT
>CAJUYH010009986.1:0-12934 GCA_910591685.1 Galerucella tenella
AAAAAAACATACTCATTAAATCTTCCAGAAGTGGACTTGCTAATGATTATGAAGTTTTTTAATAAAAAATATGAGTTTATTAAATTATAATTTTATACTATGTGACACATGGTTTTTGGCTGTTTTCCGGCCAGAATTATTTGAAATGTCAATATTTTCGTAAATACATGCTCTCTCAAATGATATACAGGGTGATTCCAGGTCTGGCGGGCAAAGTTACGGAGATAACGCTACAGGTTACTCAGTAAAAAATTGCAATATTTTTAACAGCAGACTGCCCAATTAAAGGAGCTTCTCCAAATGCTATTTATGATGAATGTGTAGTGGAAATTAAATCATCAATGTTGAAAAGAACAAGAAAAACTTATTTTGATGAAGAAAGTAATATTGGTTCCAAATGTTTACATCAGATTCAAATGCACATGCACCTCAATGGTAAAAAAGCGATATTTGTTAGAGCTGATCCGGACTTTCAATCAAATAAAAGGTAGAACGTGTCGCGGGACACACGGTAGGAACTTTAGTTCCTTTTAAGCAGAAATTATGTAATACATTTGACGTTATAGATAAACAATTTGCATGTGCCTCGGTGGCTGAATAGTAAGCAAACCAGACTCTCACGCGGTAGACCCGGGTTCGATTCCCCGTGAAGAAGATTTTTTTTATTGTTAATTTTATTTTTGAATGATTATTCTGCTTGATATTAATAACGACAACAGGTGGACATTTGAAATATTTAGCAGAATATTCATTATTATAGATAATGGTACAGTACCCTTCATGAGGGAGTCCGACTGGCAACATCTACTTATAACAGCATCGTATATTTAAAAAGGGAAACCGTAGCATTATACAAATTGGACATTCAAGAACTGTACGTTTACCACAAAAAAATTAGTGGAAACAAAATTGAATTGTTAAATTTTCAATTTGAAGTTATATTACAGTTTATAGAAATTTTTATTTTCTAGATTTTTTCTTAAGTGGGTCGTAGAAAAAATATGCTGTTCGACTCGTGTGGATTGTCCGTATCGCACTTGAACGATTGAGCACTCCGCCTACGGTGTCGTGTTCAAACTAATAACACCACAAGCTATAAGAACAATATTATCTACTTTTTAAATAAATTAAGATTAATACAAGCGTGTGGTTTTCAATAACCCTCTCAATATGGATTCACAACGTATTTTATAAGGAAATTTATGTCGATTCTGATTGAAGAAAAATGAAATCCTAAAAATACACAAGCAAAGTATGTTGACTTATCAGTGAATGCTTTGAGTCTTTTTATGCATTTCTGCCATTGCTTCCGTTTTTTTGCATCTTTATTGATAGAAATAAATGTTCTGTTAGATGTTTTAATCGTAGTACTTTTACATTCTGGAACCGCACAATATTTATAGCTTTTTTGCGCGATCGATCCTTTTTGTTTATTTACAGCATCGGTTGTCAGGTCGGTAGGTTGTGTTTACTGGTTTCTAAGTCTAACAAGTCGGGTAAGTGATTTACTTACCGTTCAGACGTCGGTAAGTAAATCACTTACTTATTTCTTAGCTCTACATACATTAAAGTAGTCCTAAATAATATATTACTTCATTCATTACACAAAAGGAACAAAAAAAAATAAGATTGATATTTTTTTCAATGAACAGAGTCGAACAGAACAATATAAAAAGTAATAAATAGCATGAAAACAATTCCACCAAAATGCAAATTATATTTTAAACTGATCGAGAAGTATAAATGTCACTTTTGACATTTCGTTCATTTCGAAGGAATTTAAATTATTTTATTCGAAATTCGAATATTTCAATACGATCGCGCCAAAAATGGTATAAGCATTTCAAACGTTAAGAATAATACCGGTCTCCAAACATTGCTGTCGACCGGTAAACAGCCCTTACCGTTCTGATACTTAATATACTATTTTTACTCTGGTTCTGGTCCATTGTGTCGAATAGTTTAAATTATTTCTTAACGTTCTTATTTCACAAACATAACACTGTTCACAGTCTGCTAAAACGTATAATAAAAAATAATAAGCATATAAGCAAGCAAAGTACTGTTACTAGCTAAGTAGTCATCTAACCGAAAACCGATCGGCGCGGTATCCGCTCCCTGAACGAGATATTTCATATGCGATGACGTCACGCCTGAAATTCGGGGAGGAGCGCTGTTCAATGTTTATAATTTTTTTAGGCGACTCAGGAGTCTCGCTGACGTCTAATTTTTTGCACAGAGCCTCAAAATGATGTGCTCTTCCTAATGGCAAAATGCCGCAAAATAAAAAAAATATGTAAATGAACTCATTGTATTGGTTTGGATAAAGTAAAAACACAGTTTCTCATGCCATCTGAACCGGATAAAATTTCATTAAGACTTGACATGATACTCTCAATTATTTCTTTTTAATATCACATGAAAATTTAATCAAATCAAGAAACCTATACTTTGACAAGTTTATCTGAAGCCGTGAAAAGAATGCAGCCGAAAACATTCAACATTGCCACGTTTAACTATGAAAAAGCTAAAGTGCTAAGTATGTAGTGATGATAATTTGAAGAGGGACTTTTTATTATTAACAATATTAACAATATGATTAAACGTTAATTGTTGAATGTGCCTGTTTCCTTGGATTTTTTTCTATTAAGATTTTTTTTTCAATTTATGAATATGAAAAGATGAGCACTTTTCTAAATTTGTTATGGGCTTCTTCAAGCGTTGTACGAAAACCATAATTACCACACCCTTCGAATTACATAATTGGTGATTTTTATCGAAAGCTGACTTCTTATTGGTAAGCGCGTGCGTGTGTTCTTTCCTCTCACTTCGTCAATTGACTGATATTGATTTATGCAGTGGCGTTGGTATTGTCAGTGACCTTTGTATTTTCAATTTTACTTGGTAAAATAGGTACCGTACGCCATTTGTACGCTTATGACAGATATGCGCCATTTTTCCTCGCCTCTTACCGATGCCCCGTAGCTTCAGATAAACTTGCCAAACTATACTTAAACCTTTATATCAAGAAATCTCTCACAATCTTTATATTCGGAAATATATCAATCTACTCACATGAATTGTTATTTTTAGGTGTATTCAACAATTGCCCAAAAAGAAAATGTATTGGAATGTCTTCAAGAATCAGGACTAGCGGAAGACCTATATAAATTTGCCGACAAAGATTCGATGGAACGAATGTGCTTTGTAAAATGTATGATAACTAAAAACGGCGGAATAGATGATACAGGAAAAATAAATGTGGACAAGATAAACGCAAGCTTTGAAAAAATTAAATTACCTGATACTATAAAAGATTCTTTAAAAAAATGCGTGACTGGTATAGAAAAAATTGAAAAATGTGAAGATTCAAAGAATTTGATTGATTGCTGGTCAAATGCATTCACCAGTGGTTAATAATTTAATCAAATATAATGATTGATTT
Organism: Galerucella tenella; assembly: GCA_910591685.1. Classification (NCBI taxonomy): domain Eukaryota; kingdom Metazoa; phylum Arthropoda; class Insecta; order Coleoptera; family Chrysomelidae; genus Galerucella; species Galerucella tenella. The sequence goes on from CAJUYH010009986.1 coordinate 3,446, forward strand.
ACGTTTATGGAAAATTGCATCTAATAGTTTGTTATTTAGTAGAATAGATAAATTGAAATAAAAAATTGTTTAATATTTCTCTGGTAGTAAAATTAAAACTTATCGATAAGCTCACCCACACTGTATAATATCCTTGGGCTTATCTAAAAAAAGTAACGATAACGAACCATAAATACCCAACGTAGGCCATTAAAAAATTTATTATTTTTCAAAATTAAAAGGCTTGATATAAACAGTACCTACAATATGTAATTTACAGCAACTAATCATCTAATTGTTGAGTGTTCTTGTATCAGAATATCGTCAATTTAACTGTTTGCCGGTAAAACATGCAATGCTTCTTTCCGTGATAATTTTTTTTGACATTTAAACCTATTAAAACAGTGTATTTTTAGTAGAGTGTTCAAAAATTCGCGTAAACCACTCTCGCTCATGCTATTTGTTGAAACAAATTACTAAGAAATTCGTTTTTCCGAATTTTTCCGGAAAAATTAAATGCTCTATATCTTGTTTTTAAATTACAAGGAGCATTTTAAGAATCCTCACTTACACCACTAAAACTTACTGGATGAAGATGTTCCGAAAGAGTCGTGTTCAGACTTTTCGAACTAATTGACAATTATGTGACATGTATGTTTGCTCGTAGGTGTCGTGTCCAATGAGGGATCAATGCAAGTCTACAATTTGAATCATGGAATCATGGACACAGGCCATGGTGAAAATGTAACCAAATGTCACTTTATTGTGAACAAAATGTAAGGTTATCTATCATAAGTAATTCATGTCAAATTGGATGATATAAATATGTACAAAAAAGCTATTGTATGTTTAAATTATTCTCTATTCACATTTGAGCACGAACTAGAAGTCAGAATAGAACAGAACAATATAAAAAGTACTAAATAGCATATAAACAATTTCACCAAAATGCTAATTATATTTTAAACTGATCGAGAGTATAAATGTCACTTTTGACATTTCGTTCATTCCGAAGAAATTTAAGTTATTTTATTCGAAGCTTATTTCAATACGATCGCGCAAAAAATGGTATAAGCATTGCAACCGAAAATCTTTACATTGGCAAACCTATAACTCAAGAATAAAGAAATTTTAGTCGCTTCCTACGACTGTAGGCGTGCTGCCAGCTCTAGTGGAGATGGGGAGGTTCAAAGAGTAAACAGTAAACCAAATTGATCTTTTGAGGGCGCCAGGTAAGTTTGCCCCAGGCAACTACCTAGTTCGAATCGTCACTTCTAAACCTACCAAATAAGTGTCAAATTACAAAAAAAAAATGAAAGACGTAAATCTTTAACTAAGTTTATTTGGTCGTAGCAGTAGATAATAATTTACTGTTATAAAGAAACTAACATGAGCAGCACAAAAAAATATGGAAGCAGTTCGACCAAGTCGAAAATTAGAACGCGTTTACAAGAAACAATCATAAGCAATAGTTATCTAGCAGATCTATAGCGATCTAAGCTCAGTCCATGCTGAAAGAGAATTTATACATACTAATATTAGCTACAATCTAATAGATAAAACTTTATCTGATTTAGTTACCAGTATCATTTCAAGCAACCGCTAGCATCTACTTGAATTTAAAATGCAATTATAAGTTATCAATTATATGTTATAATTATAAGTTATAGTTTAAAAAAAATATCAAGCAATACTCAAAGTACGTATACAAACCAAATAATTACAGGCGGTATTAATGCATGCTATTAACGAGATATGAGAAATAAATGAATAAGCAACACCGCTTGAGCTCAGGCGCATAATATAAGCTATACACTTACCGGTTGGCCGAGGTATATTTAAATTATATAAACTATAAGAAACAACAGCATTAATTTAACGTATGGTTTTAAATGAAACTAACTGTTATAAAAAAATATGATTAATACAACCAAACACTCACCCTCATACAAGGGGTTTCTGGTTTACTGACTGATTACAATTAACAAGCTACTAGAATATCCAGGTGGGATGGATCTGATAGTATACTCCAAATACCAATATTTTACCTCAGAAATTCTTACACGAATTTATTTTGTCCAAATGGTTATTTACAAATGTGGAAATTCAACTCCTTTGAAACAGGTTAAAGTTCGAAGACACACCAAAATAACTGGCTACCCACAACCTACGATGCTCGAACTTTACAATGGTAGTTTTAAAAATAATTCCCAAGCATGAATGATTGCAAAAATCGAAGATTTTAAAACTACTTTAGGTGCTACACACCTCTTACCACAAAATCACCATTAAGAATGACCGTTCCGCTCTCCTACGCAAACCTGAGGTACTGCCCAATATACACATAGATTCAAAAGTTTTGCATCACCCTAAATTTCCGAAAAAAAAAATGTGTTCATTATAAATGGATCAGAGATTAATCAAATAATCAGTTTCGATAAAAAAAACGTGTATATTTGTCAAAAATTTTTATTATCCAATAATAAACGTGCTTTAAACATAAAAAGTATTCTTAGAAATTAAATAAATTAAATACAAATTGATTCTTTTTAAAGAAAAGGTTAAGAGATAACCTGCATGAGAACTTTTAATAAAGAGTATTTCCACCTCTAGAATTTATGCAAGCTTGAAGTCGCCTGCCCATGCTGTTTACCAAATTATTGATATTCTGTTGAGGAATATTTCGCCATTCTTCTTGGGCAGCATGAACAAGCTCTTGTACACTCCTGGGTGGATTTCTGCGTGCTGCCACTGCCCTGGCAAGCATGTCCCAAGCATGTTCTATGGGATTCATGTCAGGAGATAGGGCAGGCCCCTATTGATCCCTTCAGTTTCAAGATACTCATTTACAGCTCTGGTCCGATGAGGTCGGGCGTTATCGTCCATAAAAATGAAGGAATTGCCAACATCTGCGCGCCATAGTCTCACGTGAGGATGTCGAATTTCTCTGAGATACCTATCACCAGTCATCGTTCCCTCCACATGAATTAATTCTGTGCGATCATTCAACATGATACCAGCCCAAAACATAGCACTTCCTCCTCTGAAGGGCGGCACGGTGCAAGCATGGGCAAGCTGAGCAACTCTCGTTGGATCCCGCCACACACGTATTCGATGGCTATCTTGTACCAAACAAATCCTTGTCTCGTCGGAAAAAAACACCAAATTCCAAAATTCTTCAGGCAAGGCCGCGTGTTCTTGAGCCCACTGTAGTCGGCGAACTCTGTGCTCAGGTTGTAGTCTGGGCACTCTTATTGGTCGGCGACACCTCAAACATGTCGCAAGTATTCGTCTTCATAATGTCGAGATGGATACTTGAACTCCCAACGAATGTCTCATATCTCTTTGGAGTGCTGGTATTGCCATGGTCGGGTTTCTTCGGATAGTTAAGTGGATATAGCGGTTCTGCCGCTGATTAGTAACACGCCTTCTACCGCTTCTAGGTCTATCACGAAGAGAATTGGTCTGGTGATACCGGTTCCATACACGAGACAAATCACTTTGCCAAACGCCAACTCTGTTTGCCACGAACCTTTGAGAATGACCTTCTTCAACTAAAGCCACTATTCTTGCACGGTCAATCTCTCTTATGACTTGACGATTCATGTTTGCACTTAAAATCGTAAAAATCGAATGCCTTGAATGTTAAAATGATCGCACTAAAAATGTTATTTTACAAAAAAAAACTGTAAACATCTGTATATTGCAAAAAGTATGGAACATATTGAAATGGTAAACATTGATAAACAAGCCAACAAAAAATTGTTAACGCAAAAAAATTCCTTCGCATCCGGAGAAGGTGATGCAAAACTTTTGAATCTATGTGTAGTATCTAGATCTCTACAAATTAGTTTCTAATACGATTAGACAAATTCCACTGAACGAATACCTTGTTCCCAATCTTAAACAGAGGCACGGAGCCGACATTTATTAACGCCCGTAGCCAAACATTAATAGATATTACGCTGGCGACAGCCAAAATATCAAACAAAATTCAGGACTGGCAGGTGTCGGATCATATTTCTATGTCAGACCACCGCTGGCTGACCTATACGGTAAGCCAGGATCTCAGGACCACTGTAAAATCCCGTGACCCGAAGAGGACGGACTACAATCGACTCTTAGAAGGTGCTCTGCGGGAAACAGAGGTCCTGACTCCCAGTAATAATGAGGAACTGGAAAGGTACACAGTATCTATCCAAAACAATCCTGTCCCATGAGGAAGGTTCAGACAGGTGGCGCGACCAATACCTGGTGGTGCCCTTAACTGGAACACCTCAGAAAGACAGCGAGAACGAACAAAACTCAAAGAGGACTGGGGAATGTATAAAGCCAACCTCAAAGAGTTCAAAAAAAACTGCAGACAAAAGCAAAGAGAAGCCTGGAGAGCCTATTGTGAGGCAGTCGAAGACTTCCCACAAATTTCTAGGCTACAGAAGGCACTCTCAAACGACCATCATAAGAGTATCGGCAAGTAACGACAAGGCCGCCAACCTTCAAGAGAGCGCTGAGATTCTTATGGAAACTCACTTCCCAGGTTCTGTCTTTCCAGGAACGTCAAACTGGACGGAAGTACCAACAACACCCTCACAATACGACTGGCAATCTGCTAGTGCAGTAATTGATGAGGACAAGATAAGGTGGGCCATATCGGGCTTCTCCCCCTTCAAGTCACCAGGACCTGACGGAATAAGACCAGCCCTACTTCAATGGGGAATGGATATTCTTATGCCGCACCTGGTTGGAATTTTCAGAGCCTCTTTAGCTCTGAGGTATATTCCCAGTAAGTGGAGAGAAGTACGAGTGGTATTTATACCCAAACCAGGTAGGATGGACTACACCTTACCAAAAGCATTCCGACCAATTAGTCTCACATCGTTCTTTTTAAAAAACAATGGAGAGGTTATGCGAGCGGTATATAAGAGATGAAGTGCTAGTTCACAACCCACTTCATCCAAATCAGCATGCATATACTCCGGGAAGGTCCACTGATTCGGCCCTTCACCAAGTGGTTGGCAGAATCGAAAGACAACAAAGAATCCACCCTGGGTATATTCATAGATATTGAGGGAGCGTTTGATAAAACAACCTTTCCAACAATTACCCAACAACTCAACTCCAGGAATGTACCTCTGGTAGTAGGAGAATGGATACTCAAGATGCTCTCTAGTAGAGCAATAAGTATCAATGTAGAAGACATCACAGTAAGAGGACTGGTCATGAGGGGATGTCCAGAAGGAGGAGTCTTATCACCCCTTCTGTGGAACATAGTCCTAGACACCCTCAGTAATCACCTCAACAACAATGGATTCTACACAGTTGCATACGCAGATGACATAGTTATCTTGCAGAATGGCAAATTTGTGAACACACTGTGCGACAGAGCGCAGGATGGGCTTAAATTAATTGAAAAATGGTGTAAAGAACACTCACTGTCGATCAATCCCAGAAAGACTGAGATGGTCCTTTTCACCAGGAAAAGAAGTTTATCGGGTTTGAAACCTCCCGAAATCTTCAAAAGCAAACTAAACTTTTCGGAAAAGGTGAAATACCTTGGTATTACCCTCGACAGGAAACTAACATGGAACTCTCATCTACACAACAGAGCAAAAAGAGCATATGTGGCTTATGAGCAGTGTCGGAGGACAGTGGGACGCACATGGGGTCTGTCACCCCGTGTGGTCACCTGGATCTACACTGCAATAATAAGACCCATGTTAACGTATGGAGCAATTGCATGGGGACCGAAAGTTCTACAAGCAACGGCCATCCAAAAATTATATCAAATACAGCGAATGGCTTGTCTGAACATCACAGGAGCCATGAGAACAACACCAACCGCAGCAATGGAACTAATTACTGGTCTGACCCCTCTGGACCTGCACGTCAAGGAGGTTGCGTTAATGGCCATGGTACGATTGCGCACGGCTGGTGTAAAACCCGAAGTAGGAGTGGGCCAATTGAGGTTGAGCCTATGGCAGGAAGCGCTCACTGCGCTACCTCTGCTGCAGGCAGCCAACGATGCAATTGAACCCAGGTTTCTGTTTAACAAACCCTACAAAATTCAAATCAAACAGAACACAGAGCCAGACGCTGCAAATGCAATACGCATTTATACAGATGGTTCAAAAATGAAAGAAGGCTCAGGATGTGGAGTTTACTCGAGAGCACTGAGCCTCAAGATTAAGTGGGGAATGGGAAACAATACCAGCGTGGTTCAAACAGAACTGGCTGGTATCTCAATTGCCACAAAAGAACTAACCAGAATAGGAATTTCTGGAAAAAACATAACAATCTGCACTGATAGTAGACAAGCCCTATTAGCCTTGAACAGACAACGTGTTATATCGAGGCTAGTACTAGAGTGCCACCAAGATTTAGCTGACGCCTCGGCAGATAACAATATTATCCTGAGGTGGGTTAAAGGGCACGACAGGAGTAAAGGAAATCGCACTGCTGATTCTTTAGCCAGGGACGCCGCTGGACTAAAAATTCTAGGACCCAGTGACACCTACGGCCTAACGACTTCGACAATTGCGGAACTAGCCAAACGTTACACCCATGCTCAATCCCTTAAGAGATGGGATGGAATCAAAGAATGCAGTCTTGCCAGGATCAGCCTGGGCGACCCTGGAAAGCTGGCGCCGAAGAAATATTTGGCGATGACCAGGAAAAACCTACGTTTAACAGTAGGATTTCTGACTGGTCACTCTCAACTAAGGAAACACCTCCATACTATGGGGTTAGTGGAGACACCTCTATGCAGGATGTGTGAACAGGAAGATGAAACTGTCAGGCATGTCTTATGCGAGTGTCCGGAGTTATCGTCAATAAGAGAGTATGTGTTCGGTGAGTCTTGGCCTACACCTGCCGATATTAAGGAGATGTCTCCTAGTGACCTGTCCACCTTCCTGAGAAGGACAGGATGGACAATGACCTAGGAGGACAACTCCTCGGGAGGATGTACAATGGGTCACATGTGGCCTAAGTGCTGTGAGCCTACACACTCACCCTCCCCACTCTACAGATACAGATACCTTGTTCCCAAGGTGGCATTGGAGGTATCTTAATCGAATATTCAGTTTTAAAGTCAATATATACGGAATGTCGCATAAGATTTGTACAAAGTTTCACTGTAAAAATAACGTAAAAGTAACAGGTCGATGAGAATAATAATTTAATATGAAACGTGATTTATAACAACTATAAAAATGTAATTTATATTAATAGAATATTCTAATTAAAAATGAACCGTTACAGCATTTCGAACGTTAAGGGTAATACCGGTCTCCAGCAAAATTGGAGACTTCGCTACGTTCAGCCTCCAAACATTGCTGTCGACCGGTAAACAACCCTTACCGTTCTTGATACTTAATATACTATAATTGTCAACCTCGCTATTTAAGTTGAGTTTGAGGGACACTCGTTTGCCCGGGGAGCCGTTATGGTGACCTGTGCGGATGGGGGCTCTCTGGCCTGGCTCAAAGAGGCGACAACTAAAATCAAGAAGGAGGGTCTGGCGCTCAAAATCATTGAGCAGTCTGCCCTCGAAAACCTCAAGAAGGCGATGGTTTGGGTGCCAGCGCCGGTTGAGTCGCCTCCCCAAGAGGTCCTCAGAAGGATCCGGATTAGCAATCCGACCCTGAGGACTGAAGGGTGGGTGATTCGGGCCTCTCGATGGGATGCTGCCTCTCTGATGCAGAACATCGTATTGGGACTCGATCCTCGATCGGTGGTGACACTTGAAGTAGCGAAGGGGGAAATCCGGTATGGGCTCGGGAAGGTAAGAATTATCTTCCCGGGAGCTACCGAGACTACCCCGGAGAGGTACCTCTATAGATTTTCTATGTCTGTTGTAGGGACCTTGAAATTTACCCAGATTAACCTGCAGCATTGCAGATTTATTTTCCCAAAGACATAGAGTAGCTTTTGTTTCCTATATTTTCACAATACATTATCCTCTCTCTTCGTTTTTACTAAGACTACTAGCAATAAACAACTGTACAACTGTATTTATAATATTTCGGATCTTTTACGACTAATTTTTATACAAAAAGTTTAACCAAATCATAATTTATCAATAAATTGAGTACCTACTTATCAATTTTGAAATGGTTTAAAACTATATATGATCTTGGAATATTTTTACAAATCAGGTAATATAGTTTGAGTGAAGAAAACATTGTTGTATTCTGTGTAAAATTTTACACAGAATACAACAATGTTTTCTTGACTTTCTAGTCATGTGTACTCAGCTATAAAGATATTCAATATAGTTTAAAACTGTTTATAAACTTAATTTTCGGAAGACACGAGTATGCTAATAGGTCTGTTCGTAGAGCAGTCACAAACGGTTAGAAACTGGACGACTCATGCGCAGAGTCTTTTTGTGAACGGTTTTTACTCACTGCGCATGAGTAGTCCAGTTTCCAACAGTTTGTGACTGCTCTACGAACAGACCTATAGTGTTCTCGGAAGTAATTGCACAAGTGCATCAAAATTACCGATAATTTTGCATGACAGCGTGTTGTCTAAAAACTGCATGAGTTCATTTTCATATTTTGGAGAAAGAGCCGACACGGAATGTGGAAGGGTCTTTTAACAAAATATGAAAACGACCGAATGTAGTTTTTCCGAGACAACACGCTCGAATGCAAAATTATCTGGTTATTTTGATACACGAGTGTAATTCGGGGGAATATTTTCCGAATACAAATATTGGTTTAAATATTAAATTCCCATTTTTTTTAAATACAAAATATCCCTTTTAAAACATGCTGTTAGGTACAAACAAAATAAAAAGACCCAAAATAGTTATTTTTCATAACTATTCGATTCATAACTATATTTTTTTTTCAGCACAAAAGCTCATAAACTGTCGCCACACGTATTGTCTGTTGTGTTTGGTGTTCCTTGGTTCGCTTTCCATCACTTTATTTTCCTATAATTCCCAATGAATCACATCCGAAACGAGACATTTTTAAAAATATTTTTTGACTCCACTTGTCAAACTGATTTTATTTTTAATTATCATGGATTCACATTGGGATTACCGTGGATACGTGATCAATGTAATTATCGCAGTGCTCTTTCGATTTCTACAGTGCAGTTACCGCTGTAATCAATCGATAATTGCACTCCTCTTATGGGATTTTTTACACATGAGGGAAATATTCCATATAATATCTATTCTTTGAATCCCCTTTTCCAAAAGGTATAGGATAGTAGGTACCTATATCCTTGGTGAGAGTATTATAATATTTTCTAGATTTTGTTTTCAGAATTCCATGCTTTGAATTTAACTGTTTCTGTTTGTAATTTTTTTATTACTGCACTTTGCTAGTTACGACAAACTTCTGGTAGATCCGATAGAAAGCATCCTGTAAGCCGGTGGGGAATATTTTCCGTCGGTTGTAGAGTTTCTGACCTATTAATTATATATTTTACTGGCTGGGGTCCAGCCATGGAGGACAAACTTCCATCTACGAGAAGTAACTTTCAGCCTTAATA
>CAJUYH010009987.1:0-12929 GCA_910591685.1 Galerucella tenella
AAAAAAAAATTCAAACTCACATTCCAACCCCGTGGACAAACACAAATATCAATTTCTCTACAATTCTTCATTTAGTTGTCGATATTGACCAGTGATATGAAATAAAAACAACCACAATGAACAAAGAACTGTGCAGTGAAGAGTTTTTTCAATGGTCCATTCCACTAAGCGTTCACAACGCTCAAAATATTCCCTCAGCCGTTCCACATAACGACCTCAGTCGTTATGGTCGCGGTGAAAATGTCACTAATGATGTTATTACTTTCGTTCAAGCCAAGCTCATAATGACTGATTTCAAGAGATGGGTCGGAGTGGTTGTTGAGAAGTTCGGCTCAATTGTTAAAACTTAAAGATGGCGACAAAAAAAATTTATTAAAGTTTATTGTTAAGATGTAGAAATTGGAACGTGACCTGTTTAAGCTTCTGCTGTTTTTTCACACCCGCTATTTTAATATTTACATCAACGTGCAAAACGCTCCATTATCCATTCCACTTGAAAAATGATTGCAATGCTCGCAAGCAAGTGCAACATTAATTTTTTCAAACCATCTCACCGTGTGTAATTTCATGAAAAAAATGATTTACATCGATTTGTATATCATCATAATCAGAAGAAAATGGCAACCAACAGTGGCAATTCCAAGGGATGCATTACAACTTTGTTCGCTCAATGTTTCCTGACGAAATCCAAAATTTGATGGCCGTTCATGTCCTTATACCGAAGATTGGCACATTGATATTATGCCGTCGATATGTCACAAACTTCATACAAATAATGTCACGTCAACATAATTATGATTTTTTGGCTGTCGACTTCAATACAATTGAAAAAGCATTAGCGGTAAATTTCCACGCATTACGAATTTCAGAATATTTCATCGTAGCATAATTACTTATTTATCTACTATTTTCAAACATTCAAATGTATTCAGATGTTCGGTTATTTCATAACTGCGGCGATGAAAATAACGAGATACCAGTCGAGTCCGCGACTGATTTATACGAAGCACTGATTATTGGTGTAAGAATAGTTTTTCGTAATGTTTCCCATAGTTCTCACTTTGTTTCATCTTTTTCATCAATCAACTAATACAACATGGTGAGTGCTCTTGTGGTCTAGTATGCAAAAAACCGAATGCCAGATAAAACCGTTAAAATGATTATTGAAGGTGGTTTTATCAATACTAAAAATGGACTGGTGAATATGAAAATATTTGGACAGTCCGAACAAACAGACGCTATTAAGGATGACAAGGATCGAAACTTTGAGATGACTCTCAAAGAATATATTGAACAGGGACTAGGAATTATTGACAGTTTTGCTCAGCGTATAATAACATGGGAACATTCAACTCGTTGAGTTTTATTATCTCAAACCAAAAGACAGTTTCTCTCAAATGGATACGTAATTTTTTTACGATATTTTTATACTATTAGTTATCAAATAAAGAAATAATTGACAAACAAAAAATTGAAAATTAATGATAATCGGGACTATTCAGTTGCCGCTTGTTTTGCTGTATTGCTAAGGACTTGTCTATTAATTTGTTCTTGCGAATCTGGTTCATGGTTATGTTTTAACGTTGACTCCACAATAAGCATATTTTCATCATTGGCACTTTTTAAAAATGCTTTACAGCTTCTGGTAGTACACTTCCATCTTTTACTGTTCGCCAAATTCTTGTGGAATGTAAATTTATAATTTCCGATAACTAACATCGGTTTGCCTCTCTCACTCGCAATTTCAAAAACTTCCATTTTGAAATACTTGAACATGCAATTTCTTTAAAGAAATGAGAAAAATATTAAACAGTGTTTCTTATATAGGTACCTCCAATAAGTTTTGCTAATTGAAGATAAATAAAATCGCAGAACTGATAAACTATTTAAATTCCATTAACTACATTTTGGGAAACATTGAAATGATTATCTAAACAATATTATCTGAATAATTTCCCTAATGCTTCATTTGTGAAGAAGTTTTATTAAAGTGTGTCGAAATTCATTGGTTGAAATGATGAGATACATGTCTCTTACGGAAAAGAGACAATTTGGATGAAGTAGCAACGATAGATGGTGTTTTCCGACATGTTTAGGTAAAATAAATTTTGTCTACGGGAGCCAATTCGGACTCTACCTTTTTCTGTTTGGGCTGAATTCTTAGGAAACGGGACCAACTCGACCCCGTCCAGAATGTCTTTGGTTTTCTTTGAGGCTTACACAATAAAATTTGAGGCGATAACTGAGCACAATTCACTGAGAAAAACTATGTTCTAACACAACAACCAAAAAACTGAATCAGCGTTGAAACTTTTCGAAACGCAATAAATCGAGAGCAAGTACAAAATGTCGCGTGTGCTATGCGAAACTGTATGGCGGAGCCAGCAACCATTCCATCACAACGAATACCACACCAAGATCATGAGCGCTATCATCATCACCAACATCAAGCAATGACTCGAGCAGGCCACGAACGGCGCCAACCACGTAACCAGCACTTGTGGCCATGAGCCGAATAAATGCGAGACATCCTTCTCACTTGGCTGCCAGCGATCGTTCGTTACATACAGATATACACACACCTACAACTGTAGCGATTACACTAATTATATGTATATATATATGTCACACACACGTGCTGTACATATTCGAATTAATGTAATAAATAACTATTCTTTGGAGAAATAAATATTAGGTAAAATATATTACTGAGATCATACTGAATAAATACCAATATATATTAACTAATTAAAACTGTTCGCTGGAAAATGAGAGTAAGTAATGGATCAAGAACGCGGAAGCGGACCTGACCTAGTTCACTATAGTTATCTAATGAGAACCTAGACCAAGTTTACGGTCAGCATCTTCGACCGATCACGTTCAAGCGTTAAAGCCAAATTCAAGGCACTAAGGGCCCATTCACAGTGCGGGCGATAGCTAGCCATAATGAGTAGGCATCATTGATCGATAACAATGGGTTGAGTTGATCATTTACTGATGGTGCCCTCTTGACACCAATCAGTAATTTCGTTCGTCCATCAACTAATCAAGTTAAAAACTGAACTCCAGGATTTTTTAAAAGATGAAAAGACTGTTGAATGGTTTGGAACCTATTTGGATATTGTAAACACCATCAATATTCTAATTTATATTTAATTGAGCACACGAATTTTTATTAAATACATTGTAATTGTACTAGCTTTATTTCGAGTACAAGATAGAAATGATTGCTGATATAGAAGAGAAGGTCATTCAATATGTAAAGTGTTTCAAAGATTATCGGATATGGACATAATTCAAGGCTACAAATGATGTACTGTGAACTTAACGATCCGAATAATATACAATGGGCCAAATAATCCAATACACGATGTAATATGAGTCTAGCTTCAGAAGACCCAAATCAAAGAAACCTTGACCCTTAGACCTCACGTCCCGCACATCTGACGTCGCCATGTACTTGTCGGCTCGTTAAATCAGATGATATGGAAAAGAATAATGATTCTACATCAAAGGATGAAAATACTGAGATTTCCCGAACGAAAAATGGATCCAAGGCATTTAAATACAGTATAAATGCTAAAGTACAAAGCATATTTCATACAAAATCCGGAAAAAAATAAGATAGATTTTTACTACGATGGTAATGGTGAGATTTGTCAAAAAACCACTAAATCAATTTTAGAGAGTGAAGAAAGCTTAGAACTTATTTCGTATTTTTCTGATGAATTGAATTCACGCGGAACGTTCTCAAACGTTTAGAATGAGAAGAGTATGAGACAAATGCCGATATTTTAAGTAGAATATCTAATCCTTCTGGAACCAGGTCCACGATATTAGAATTACTTGGCAAGGTTAATATTTTATTACTTGGTCCGGTTCACTATTAAGTTTTCCGACATCATTCTACGCTAGTTAAAAGTAAACTCAAACGCTCAACTCTTCTTCATCTTTCATATTCAGTCCAAACTTAAGAAACTGACATTACATTTTTTTTGTTTATATTTTAAGTTAAACGAAAAAAAAATTCTGACAGTTGCTTAGCTATTGTTCATTATTTTCACTTGATTCATCTGTAAACCGAACTATATATAAAATAACTGTGACATCGGTTCCCACTATAATTTTTTTTAACATGTTCCATTGTTTCATTTTTCCTCACTTTATTCTTGAAATGATTTAAATTTGTGAAATGATAGAAAATATTATTACTGGACATAATAATGTTCTCTATATCATTTTAGTATACAATATTAGAAAAATATTCTCTTAGATGCATATATTGGGTATAAATCAAACTATAATGAAATATTTACATGTACAATGATAAATTTTTAGATTACACTTCATCATTTTAGAAATCACCTCCCGTCACATCTATTTTTGAGTATCAATGGAATTGATATTCAATAAAAAAAAATTTGAATATAATTAATCAGTCAGAAACGATTGCGGTGTAAACATCAATCTACATCGTTAGTTTGGGTTATAAATGCCGGATTTTCTCTACCATAATTTTCATTTAGTGCAATGTCAACAAAATCATCCGCTTCAACATAATTATTTTTTTCATTATCTACTGTAACATATTTGTAAAATAATGACATGATACCAAATATAATCATAGTAGCAAACATTAGTCCAGCAAATAGAAAGAATTCGTTTGCCTGAAAGAAAATAAAGCGAACATAAATTTCTTAAGCTACATCTCATAAATCACGGATGAAACATATGAGTAAAACGTATTCAAATACTTACTTGTCTTGTAAATATTTTTGCGTTCGCAATAATTATTATGATTAGATTACCCAAGGCAACAGTGAGCAACCATGCAGCTTGTAACAGTGCTTTCATATTGTTTGGTGCTTGAGTATATGCAAATTCCAATCCGGTTACCGCAAACATTACTTCTGCTATTGTTATAATAACATATTGAGGAATTACCCACAGTATGCTCAATGAATTTGGTTGTGTTACAGTGATAAGATGAGCTTCTACATTTTCTCCAGACTTATAAATTTGAAGTGTATAAACACCACCAAGTTTAATTGTGATAGGTTTCACCATTTTACCGTTTACTTCAACATCGTAAGTTCCACGAGTGAGTTTAACAAAGCCGCTACTCTGAATTGGTTGTGATTTTGAATTTGTTGTGGCAATCCTGTATTGAACTCCGGTTTTTTCTATTAACTTTACAATTGTAGTTGAGTCATTCAATAAGTTATAAGTAAGTATTCTCAAAGCCGGATTGCCACTTTTTGATTTATTAACATAGTCTTGATAGTAGTGGATAGTGTGCCCAAAAGCATATGATATTGCACTTTTCTCCGTTACATTGATTATTCCTGTGAATTGAATATGTTCATTAAACGAATGACCGCAAATATAAGTATACAGAATATTACTGTATAAACAAACATACCAGATTTTTTATCGTGGCCGCAATTTGACATATCAACTGTATAATTAATTGATTTACTGACATCAACTTCTATATTTTTATCTTCCCACATACTGAAAGAATCTATCATAAATTTTCGATTGTCCAAATCAACTGAAAGACTGCAATTCCTTGGATTGAAAATTCGTAATTGTGCGAAACCATTGGACGGCAAAACTGGATATGTTTTCTAAATTATATAATTAAAGTAATTACCAAAATTTCCCAATCAATATTTAGTAATGACAATGTTAAAGATGAATTACCTCTAGCTGTAATTCGACCAGAGCAGACGTAATAAATGCGATACCAGCGAAAATTCCGCCAGTCGTTAATTTTTTCAATGGCGTATTGATTAATCTGATTTTACCCATTAATGGATAAATGCATGTTTGAAAAATGGGTATAAATAAAAGAATGAGAAATGGATTAATGACTTGCATTTGATCGGGTTTAATAAAATAATTCCCGATTTCACCATCCATTCGCGTTGCTTGGAATGTCCAACGGGATCCCTGTTGTTCGTACAAAGCCCAAAAGACTGGGAGAGGTATAAATAGTTTCAGAATTTGCAGTGATGCTTTTATGTCGGCTATAAGGTTTGCGTCGTATTTATCATTTGCATAGTCGAGCCAATATTTACGTTTAACTTCTTTCGATGACATTTTATTGTAAATTGCATGCTGAAATAATTTTATCATCGTTCGATGTTAAATTCATATAACTATCAATTTATTATGTGTTAATGTGTGACCAATAACTCACTGAGATGCATTTTCCCACTTTCAATATCAAGTTTCCTTCAGGATTTGTGATCTTGTATAAGCACTTTCCACTTATAAAGAACACTGTGCAAATAGAATAACGATTATTTGGCAATTCAGGTAATTAAATATACATCTGTATTCCTATTAATAATAATAATAAAATTGTGATAAATTACCTATTGAAAGCACCATCAAAATTGCAGGTAGGAAAAATGCTGCTGAATCACAAGTGGTGTCACCAAAGCATTGGATACCGTTTCGCAATTCAGGCGTAAGTAGTGCGGAGATCAATGAGCCCAAATTTATTGTAAAATAAAGAACTGAGAAAAACATTACCAAATGTTTTTCCTGTTGAGGAAGAACGAATTGTTCGCCACCAAATGCTGCGACACAGGGCTTTATACCGCCTGAACCTACGGCAATCAATAATAGTCCAGCTATTGATAATTCTCTGTCAATAAATTAAATTTTAATTATAACAAAAATGTCACTTTCATAATTCTGTGCTGAGATTTACATAACATATGGATTCGATTTTACCTCATTGGCAATCCAAATATTGGTACAGCGGTTGCAGATAAAAGAATTTGCCCAATAGCATAAACGACACTGAGATACAATATTGTTCTGAACTTTCCAAGCCATGAGTCTGCAATCATTGCGCCAATCAAAGGGAAAAAAGCCACGAGCATTGTAAATGTATGGTATATCACAGTTGATATGTCATCGTTGTATCCCAATTTGTTCCGAAAGTATAACGCCAAAATTACTTGATTCAAAATTGTACAATTTTTGTTTGATCATTTCCTTGATTATTACTTTTACTTTCATGTATATGAATATATATTTACCTCTCATGCCATGATAAGAAAATCGCTCGCAACATTCATTCGATACAATGAAGAAAACGGACTTTGGATACTTCAGTTTCCACTACTCATAAAAAAAAATTGAAAATAATTTTACGGTTTTTTTAATTTAATGAAAAACGTAAACAAAAATCGATGTATGGATAAACATATACGTATGTTTTTTACATTCTGAAAGATTTACGAGTTTCAACTTATAATACAAAGAGAACCTGATACTGAACATTACAACACATTAATTATCAGGTGACAATAAATTGAGATGTCGAACAAATATTAAAAATTGTTACAATCATTGTAAGCGTTCAGCATTTCCCAATGAATTTAAACTATTCGTAGTAATTTTGTCATAGTTATTTGTATTATCCAATAATAAAATTTTAATAAATAAAAAAAAAATAGTATTCACATATTTTTGTTTGCGTGATTAAAACTGATAAGTTATCATTTTTAGTATTAATTGCTCCATATTTAAGTCATTTTTTATGTTATTTAAAACAACGTTTCGATAAAGTCTTAGTTTAATTACATGAATACACAAAAAATAAACACGACGTTTGGTGTACGGAGATTATCACTATTTATACTCCTCTTACTCGCACTAAATGAACGTATCATAAGGTTTGTGATAGGGGATTTTAACAAGGTCACTTTTGATTGTTCATAATAACTGAACAAAATGGACGTAAATGTGTAATTATCAAAACTGTTTACAACTCCACAATTCAACTACTTATATATAAATAGTTATCTATGCGTGGTATTGCTGGATAATGGGGTGTTTGTATTGTTTTTATTAATGATGTTTCTATGCTTGGTAAATCACACGAAATTCTTGATAACTAATATATAATATTTTTAACGTTTAACTATCATATTTTTGAATTTTTGATTTGATCTTATCGAGAACGAACGGACTTTTAAGTACAAAGCTTCAATCAATTTCATTTATCCACAACATAACATTGTAAATCGACATGTTTTCTATCACGAACGAGGCAGAAACCATTTGGCCACGACGTGATAATTAAATGGGTCTTAACTGAGAAATGACACTTGAGGCGTAATTAATTTCGAAATTCGGCAATCAACGATCTCCCTCACCAAAAATAAACAAAAATATTATATGTATATTATATATAATTCAGCAGATTGATTGAAAATAATCATTTTCGACGTTAATTCATTATGAATTATAATTGAGAAAAAAAAGGGAAAAAGTTATAGAGTCATATGAAATGTAAAACTGGGATAAAATACATTATGGAGTGACAATTATGTCATATTTGAGTAGTTTTTAAATCGTAATTCACATTACAAAGATATATTATAATAATTTTCTCAATAACATAAATATTGTTTTTAGTGTTCACAAGTCTAATAATCGAGTACATGACAATCCGGACATAAATTTAATATCGATGCGATGGACGAGAATATTATAATTAATTAATTTAACTAACCTAACTTATTCCAACAAATAGATTAGTTCTACATTGGAATTTTAATCAATTTAAAAAGTCAAGAGATGATTACAAATCTGTACAAAATAATATAAGAAGAAAAACGAAGTATATGTTTGAACGTACCTTTTTCTCTCGTTTCCCTTCAATCTCGTTCATTTTCGTCACAAATCTAAAATTATACTCAGATTGTATATTATATACAGCATGCAACGATATGTTATGTTACATGAAATACCTTTGCTTGCCTCTATTCGTTAAATTTCAATTTTGTAAACGCTAATATGACTTTAGAAACTCCAATCTCAGTGACATTAATGACACCTCAAAATTGTTTTCAAATCATAAGATAACAGCAATAATCTTACCAATAAAGAAAACACATATTCACAATATCATACTATAAATATGCAATTATACAAGATGGGAAACAATAGTAGGATCATATAATTACTGATAACGTACAAAGTGGTATCTTTTGAAACTTATTACTCTGTAATTACCTCTAAGAATTATTACAAGTATATATATATATGAACTTATATATACTTTATATACAGGGTGGCTCAATAGTCGCGCACCATGGGATTATCTTAGAAACGGATAATTTGCTATCTGCAATTGATATATGCAAATGATAATTGAAACAGATGACATTTGCTCTAAAATATGTAGAATAAAGTCACATTCATCGTCCTAGAATTTCATAACTTTCCCTTTATCCGTTTCACAGATAATTCCTTGGTGCAAGACTTTTCAGGCACCGTGTATAGATACTTTATACGAATTATTAAACCGACGTGTTTACATTTTATAGGTGAGATTATTATAGTAATAGGTAAATACACATTACGTACTAGAATTTGAATCCTACGTGGGAACTATAATACAGAGTAATTACATTAACACATTTATATTACAGTAATATTAACACATTGAGACCAGCGCTGATATTGCGGTCCTTTTCGTTCAGCCGGCTGCGAACAAGCACGAGGGACTGACATCGTCTGAACGAAAAGTCCAATATTCACAATATTTTCCTTATATACAGAATAATGTTTCTTGCCAGGGTGATATGAGTAAACAGAAAGTATATTAAAAGGTATAATCTGATAAAAATAAGTAGGGAATGTATTACTAGTCATTCAATATGAATGCCATGATACGGATCGTTATCTACTTGGACATTATAATTGATAATAAAAACCATTTATTTTTTTTGAATTTGAACTTTTTACACATTTTAGACAAAATTTGAATCAACTCTAATAAACATAATATACATACAATATATATCTATCCTACGCTTGAAATATATATTTATCTCATTTTATAGACATAAAAAAAGACAATTATATTTCAATTGCACAGTGACATTATTAGATTCAGTTTAAAATGCAACGATTATTCGTAATACTCCGTAAATTTTCCTGTCTTGAAATAATCAAGCATCAACAGAAAATATTCATGTTGTCTATGTGTATATTTATTACCCAGGTAGCCAATCTTGGAGAATCTACGGGAAGTTTTCTGTAGGTCATACCGGGTATGTGCAGGAATGTATATGAAATTAGTGATAGGCCGCACTAGAATTATGGTAATTATTTAAGTATGAAATGTGCGATAATGAACCACTGCTGAATGCAATAGCGTCGGCATCCGCCGAATAAATTCTTCCTGAAAATTTCTGATGTATCAGTAAATATAATATATTTCGAATGGTACTTTTATTAATTTTCAATGGTCATTCAATATCCCTGAAATATACAATATCATACGTAACGAAGTATACAATGGCACATATGGTTGCAAAATTAATGAAATGTATGAATTTTCAATTTCCAATTCAAAATACCTATCGAAAAATATTGAGCATATAGGATTCTAAACAAATATACATTAG
Source organism: Galerucella tenella (assembly GCA_910591685.1). NCBI lineage: Eukaryota > Metazoa > Arthropoda > Insecta > Coleoptera > Chrysomelidae > Galerucella > Galerucella tenella. The sequence continues at coordinate 10,443 of CAJUYH010009987.1, forward strand.
TAAAATAAGAATCTCATGTTAATTACAGTATTTAAATATATGTATGCATTTTAAACAATAATCATGAATTCATTTCGGTTTTATTCAATTACTACATTTATTTTGAAGAAGAATATTTCACATTTATGTATAGCATAGCTGTAGTGGGGGGACTTTTATAATAGTGAATTGACCGTATGAAACCTACGAAGGGCAATATATGAATTACATTAACCACACACTGACAACTATTGTGAAACGTCGAATTATTTCACGCAGTTGTGTTAACATGAATACAAATGTTACAAATAATTATTTGTTGAACCAATCCATCATTGGTATCCTATCTTGAGTAGTTTAGCTGCCTATAATTGTGGCGAACAACGATCCTCCCACCTTTTCGCACATTATTTTAAATTAAATTAATATTAAATTTGTTGGTGGAGTCCACTCGTGTTGATACTGTTACGTCCTGCGGAAGAGGTCGCATGTACCTGCGGAGTTAGAGCGGATTGAGGCGTAGATCGGCAGACGTCACTTGCCCTTTTGCGAGTCTTGTTTCAGATTCCTCAGTTCGCTTACCGACCGTCACCCACAGCTCTTCAATAAGGGTAGTTCGGATAATCATCGCCGCTATGCGCGGTTGAATTAACTGAGGCACTTTGGGATTTATCGTCAAATCAATTGTTGCTCTTTTATTTAAATGTTAATAAACGGTTGGTTGGTTACACAATGAAATTTACACTGTTGTTCACTTATGACTATTATTACCTCTACTTCAATTACTGGCGGTTTGTTTGATTGTATCTTATAACTGATATTGTTACTTTTGCAATTAGCAATTGTTTTGAGATTCTCAATTACTCGATTCCATGAAGACTAACGACTCGTCTTTTCAAAGTATTCTTAATTGAACTTAAGATTTTGACGTGAGATTCTGATTCGCGCGATTGAGATTATCGGAGATGTCGACGAAACTGATGTTATAATAGAAGTGCCCTATTGCATGTTTTACAGCTATTTTATAAGCTTAGTTAATACGTCATCTGATGCGTCTCGATTTGGTGGGAGTTATTACTCATAGTTTTCTCTACGCTCGCGACATCCCTTATCGTTATGTGATATGGGGTGTGCCCTTGTGGTATCGTGTGAGGGCGATCGATGTCGCGTATGGCGTGATCATTACTTGGAATTGCTTGTTGTTTTTATGATTATCAATAGTTTTGAGATCTCGCTACATTTGCTTGTTCAAATAACTTACATCGATCTATGTCTTAACTTATTTAATTATTTCAGAATGCTGTTGGTTCAGCTGCATGAATTTTAGTTGTTTATTGTATGTGTATTTTAGATGTGTCGTTTCTTGTTTTTTAGTTGATATGAGTATTAGTCATTTGTTACTTATGCGGTTTTTATGCTTATGCATTGAGTAGTTATCAGTTTATAGTTGTTTATATGATCTATTGCAGTTACTTGTATCGTTTGTGTAATTGAATTGACTTGGCGGTATACATGCGTACGTGAGTCAATTCATGTGTTGGTGTTAATCATTAATTTATTATTTGAACATAAATTCGTGTGTTTATTGGTTATTAATTCTTATTTATAATTATCTGTGTTGATTACTTATAATTACTATTACTTATTTATTCGATTCTATAATTAATTCGGTATATGCAAGTTCGTTGGATGTTTTAAGTTTATAATACGTAAAGATATACATTGGTCGCGTTCCTTGACGTTACATGTTCTGTGGAAACAATGTATATGTGTATGTCTATATTTATGTCGTAGAATCTAACTTATCCATTACTGATGTGTCTATACCATGGTGAGTCGTCTGTCGGTCACTCTTCTCTAGCGTTATCCCCGGGGATACAACAATACCACACATATCAGATCAGAAATAGATTGGAGATCTAACAATGAACATACATATACATTCACACACACGCATACAGTTTTCATCGATAAATCTGTTCGCAATGGGAAACTCTTTATATTGTCAACTGCCATATCGCGCTGAAAACGCCAGTTCTCGTCCATCCAGCAGTCATTGCAGCATTCATTTGACCTAATAAGCTATTACAGTGACTCTTGGAAATTAAGTATAAACGACAGTAAATGCGAGACTATACTCTTTAGACCAAAATTATCAGAAGCATCCAACGAAATAAAAAAGAACTATAAAAAATTCAAAATAAAAGCACAACAAAACGACATCCCTCACAAAAATACAGTAAAATACTTAGGACTGTACATCGACTCACAACTAAAATTCACAGACCACTTGGCGACACAGATCAACAAAGCACGACGAGCTTTTCAAAGTCTAAGACGACTTTTCCACAACAAACATCTAAATAAAAGAACGAAAATAATCTGCTATATTCAATTCATAAGACCAATAATAACATACGGATGCTCAATATGGTTCAACCAGAATGCTACAATGATGGACAAGTTGAGGTGTTTTGAAAGAAAATGCCTCAGAGCATGTTTAGGTAC